>JASAMV010003260.1:0-21893 GCA_030248065.1 Rhynchonema sp. JSB1_4
CGGTGAAAACCAAAGCGTTTCAAACTACTAGCCTTCGGTGATTCCAATGACCCGAGATCGCTGCGTTGGTCCCACGTGCTGCCACCCGAGCTGCTACTGCTGCCTGACGTTGTATCCAACTTTGGTGATGATGTGCGAATGGGTGTGGTTGCATGGGGCTGGAAGAATGATATTTTCGGGGCATTAAACACGATCATGTGTGTGTTTTTAGGCATCTGGTGCGTTCGCACTGACGATGACCTGATGCACCGCCCGACTGCGCGCAAACAATCGGTGTGGCTTCTCATGTTTGATGCCGAACTCAATGTCATAAAGTATGAAATCTTGTAAAAATAAGAAATATTGTCTGGGACACTCTGTTTTGCGTTGTCCCGTTAAAAATATTAAAAAGTTTTTTTTCGCATGTTCTCATGGGTGGTGCACCAGATCATCATCGGCGCTTACAGTACACCTATACATACAGCAGCCCAATTCTCGAGCATTAAGAAGAGTAGGCAAATGGCAAACCGCAGCTTCCCAGCTACGAGGCCCAAGTACTATGCTGTCATGCTGTACGTAATAATGACGCATAAATTTCAAAGTACAACGAAAACCAAATTAAGGAAGCACATTAATAGTCCCAAACACAATCACCTCCTGTTTGATCAAGGCCAACGGTCGGTCACGTGACTGGCTGGCAGCGACGGGCATCGAAGGTTGCCGACCACACGGTGGCCCCGCGCTCATCAGGGCAGGTTTGGGCATCAGACCGGCCATAGCCGCCGCCATTTGTTGATTCCAGTAGGGATTGAGCAGAAGTTCTGTAATTACTTGACAGGATAGATTTGAGTCACGTGGCCACCCACTTTGGTGCACACTTCGCACGGACACGATCAAACAGTGCATCGACCAGCTGGCCGTGAAAATGGGATGAAACGCGCGAGCAAAACATATACTCATAAAGCTTGTGATTGGTCAGTTTATGTTGCTGATGATTGAGAATGAGCGTAACACCAGAACATGCTGTAGGCGCAATATGTAGTTTTGCGTTAGTCGAAATCAAAAATCTTCCTACTTCAAAATATTGTGCGACGATTCAGTCCCGAGGCACAAGTTCAGGCCCGGCCGATTCAGGCCCGGCTGGAGCCTAAGCCTACAAATGGGTCAAACATGCTGGGCCTGAATCGGGGCCGGGCCTGAGCTTCCGGGCCTGAAAAGTCGCGGAATAACTTCAAAATGGCCCTTGACCAAATCTGGAACTGGTTACAAAGCTTGAAAGCTCCATCCAGTAGTGTTCTGCACTAACGGGATCCGGTGCAGAGCAAAACCAAAGTAAATGAACCGTCATTGTATCCCCTTGACAAGAAAATTGCCAAAAAAACACACGCGCAAACACTGACCTTGTGCGAGCGTTGCCTGCACCCTGGCATTGGCTTTGCTGATCTGTCGCCAACATTCCAGGAATTGCTGCGGGGCATCGACGGTCGAGGGAAGCATAAATGGCGGGCCGGGCAAGCCCAGCAATAATGGTGGGATGAACGGTGCGGGCGTGCCGGGCAGGGCAGCAGCCGTTGGTGGGGCAGCGCCACGACGGTGGGCTGGTGGGGGAGGGGGCTTGCCCTCGATCAGACTTGCGATCGAAAACGTCGACATTGCACAATTTCAAGGGGGTTGTGTGATACGACAACTTTTCTGTGTATTTCGGTTATGATGATTCAATTAGTAGACGGAAGATATGACATTTGTATGCGAGAAACAGAAGCACCGCACAAGAGACCACAGATCATCGACCATAATGTAGTGGGCGGAGTCGGCCAATCAGCACGCGCGCAAGCGTCGAGGAGACACACCATAATCAGGTGTGGCTTTCTGTGTTGACTGTAGAGGCTTGACTTCGAACCACAGGCATGTGACATATGACTCGGCTGTGTGTTTAGAAGATGGAGACTGTGTGGTGGTAGGGATACAATATGCCAGCTCATCAAAGTGATAAAAACGTGACCCTGGTCGGAAAGAAACAAATCCCTTGATATTCCAGGAGCTGGTAGGTGCCTTGAATAAATTTAAGTTTTCACTGTCCGAGACAACTCACATGTGTGTGTGTGTGTGGCAATGGTTACAGACTTTACTTACCTGCAGTAATATGCAACAACGCCTACAGATACGGTCTTGTTTGATTTTCACAATATGCGATCTTGTTATCAAACGCACCCGGAATCAGCCTCTTTACACTTCGGCGGTGAATCCAGTGTCATGTTTCTTTTTTTCTGACGTGAATCCTTGAGTAAATAAAACCACGTGGAACACGTCAGAATTTGATCAAGATCAAAAAGTATATCTTCAAAGCGTTGCGATGACTGAAATGAGGATATATGAAACTTTTGTGACAATAACAATCATTACTGCCTTTTGTGTATCAAAACCTCTTTAATGTCGCGTATTGTGTGAGTGATTGTATCCAAACAAGTCTCATCCTCACGATTCAAATGGTTTCAAGTGCACCAAAAAGTGTGAATCTTCATTTTTTTCCTAAAAAAAGTGCCAGTCATGCCCTTCAGAGGAGAAGATTTTTCTCGCGATCCAGCGAAAGTAAAACCAAATCGCACACAAACACAAGTGTACAATCGAAAAACCATACTTCATTCCATAGTCATCAACGAATGCACTCAAACAAACACCACTATACAATCATGCAAAACTTCACACGCAAACGCTTGCCACTTGTGCGTTGTATACAGTCCGGCCTGTTTATGGTGACACGATCCGTAGCCTCCATTTTCCGTCACAGTCACAACGAATATTCTGCGGTCACGGATCGACAACTGAACATTAACGGAGTATTCCACTGTGAAAAGGGTCCCTAAAAAGAGACGGTACTGTACACTCACTCAATGAACATCCTCACACAGTCATTTTTGCATTTTTACATTGCTCAATGATGACGCCCGTCCCGGCCCACTTCAGTCACTTTTGCGCGAGCGGTGCACAGGTTCAAGTGCAACTGGTTGCTGCCAGTGGTGTCCCCCAGAGGGCCACTTTAACGAAAATGTGTTTCCAGATGTTTCATGGTGAAAGTTGAAAGTAGATTTTACTCAAGCTGACAAATTCTCAAATTCGGCCCATTAGAAGGCGAGAAGCAAAAGATAAATCGTCTTTTTTGCGAAATCATAATTTGTACATATGAGTACCTGGTGAACGTCAAACGTGTTTGTATCAAACGATCGCAAACCTCATAAACGAGCAATGCTCCCCAATTGACAATGGCATTGAGAGGGTACTGGGCCGGTTCGCGCCGCCGTGAGAGTTTTAGGTTTGTTCTCAGGCTTAGCTTACACTTGCCGAAACATGGGCCTAACCCAAGTCTGGCTGTTAGCCTGGAAAGGGCCCAAGTTGCAATTCAGGCTGGCCGCGGTCCAGGCCTGAGCCCGAACTACCGAATACCAAGTACTGAGTAGCTATTGAAGTGACAGCCTTATGGTTGTTGAAGTTGAACCCTATGCATATTGCACTTGCCTTCACCTTTTTAGCGAATATTGAATAAACGTTTTTGGACTGCGTCTGTCGTTACGTGAAATGTTTGTGCTTGCGCGCGCATGCAATGCACTTTTTTTAATAAGGACGCCATGCATGCATGCACTGTAAGTGGAGACGCAAAAAATGGCGCCACCGCCGCCTACGTTATGAAACACGACCGACGGAAAAGTGCGAAAATAAAGAATGGCGCACAGACAAAAATGAGCGACAAAAAACTAGAATATCGAAATGTGTTTAATTCGGATGTTTGAACTGGGCGGCAGTGTTTCGGCCAATTGATTCCGTCAGTAGTTGTCCTGTCAGTCATATTTGTCAGTGTCTGGTCAATTCGTCAGTTTCGCTCCCAAAGACTGCACCAATACAAGCCGAATATAATGCACCTACTGTGTGCCTTTGAACTAACTTGCCTGCATCACCCAATGCCGATGAGTTTTGTGCCCAAGCTCACGATTCTCGTGAAAGTTTGCCGAAGAAAAAAGCCAAGGCCGAGCCCAAGTGGGATAACATTTTCCGTTCATGCTCACGAACGTACCCGCTGTGTGTTGACTAACAGAAATCGTGACTGGCAAAACAGACTGACATAATCACAATTCTGGCGTCAGGCTGACAGGAAACAGCCAGATGGTCATATCACTCTCAATGACGATCGTGTGGTGCGTGTGTTTGCACATGCGTGCGCCTCTTCTGCGTGACTTTTTGTTCAAAATCTATCAATGTCGTACTACTACGTGCGATGAGAGCATCCCAATAAAATACATATATCGACAAATAATCTGATTTCACGCTTTCTTGAATTCGCACATGATATGACAAGCTGTTCTTGTTGTCGGACCACACGCAAGCACGCGCTATATGTAGGACGATTGAATACCAGAACCGATATATCGATGTTTCGGCTACAGTAATCCTTGATCAAATCACACTGATTGCGGTTCAAGGGTGCGTGTCACGTTTGTATGTAGCAAGTGTCTGGCTTTCGTTAGATGTGGCGACTTTTGGCTGGCGTGTTGTTTCGCGCCTGACTGCTTGCTGCGTGTGCACCATTCTGAGATGACATGATCGGAATAATGCCACGAAATGAACAGCATGGGTTGATGCTACGCAGGTATCATCACCTACACTGTACGGTATCTGAAAGTGATCCTCTTTACAATGGGCGACATTTTTTATGGGACCTGCCCTTGTCTGGCCGTTATCTTCACCTCTTCTTCTTTGTAGTGTGAATACTTTTGTGGTGCACAATAAATTGCGATCGTGTCTCTATAAAGAGAACGGATTGTATTTACAGAGTCACTCTGCTTGCAAACTGCATGACATTTCACCAGTCACCGAGTTCGCAACATGCTTGATGGTCACACATGTGGCGGTGCGCGTGTACCCTTTAATCTGTTAGTGTATCGACGTACATGTGTACCTACCTGCCTTTTCACACCTTTCCAACGCGTGCACCTAATATAGCATATGCGATGTTCATATTCAGGACCTAAAATGCGCCGCGCACCGTAATTTTCATTTGGGCCGTTTCAGAGACAGAGAGAGCAGTCAGTGTGCATATACAGTAAGCGGCTTTCGACTTTTTATCCGCTTTGCGATGTATCCGTGTGTATACATAATCATATTCATGTTTGAATGTGGGGAGTCAAGCGCGCAAACACACCGTGCGGTGCCCTATGCGTGCCCACTGGCCGCACGTAATTTCACACCAACAAGTTGGGTACGGTAACTGTTACCGTACCTGGCGGGGCACTTGTGCGTTGAGGCACCCGTGGATTACTGTTGCTGCACGTTTATCACGCGTCCGGAGTCCGGCCGTCTGCTAACGTGTCAAAACGATTAGCACCTTTGCTGCAACGGTGCATTAGAATAATTATTTATAGTGTGGCAAAGGTGTACCACATGGGCGGGTGTAAAAAGGTGTCGGCGACCAGGCAAAAGGCGCCCCGTGCCCCATGCGACTTGTCAACTGAACAATAGGGCACACGCGGGGGTCACACACACATGAATGGGTTGTCTTTAAGGGGCGGATAGGATATAAAGGTGCAAGGTGCACCACGGGTGATCACCTAATGAATTGGATTGTTACGCAAAGGAACGGAAGCAAACCAACAACAATCACCAAAGTCACTTGGATAAACAATGGATCCATAAGTGAGTGACAACTGTGAAGGCAAACAATCAATAAAGAGTTACTGTTTGGTTTTGTATGTCTGCTGAATTGACCACTCACTCACTGTGTGAGTGCACCGCTCTTTTGTGATGCAAACTGCTGGAATTACGCGTGTGGCAGTCATTAAAGCACTTGTGCCGCCACCTTGCTGAGGCTTGCTTATTGTGCTCTTCTTTCCATTAAACGGCTTAAATCAATCGATTAACCTTCTATTGTGACACAATCAACGTATACTGCATGTACAACGAAGTGCGGATGGAATAAAAAATTCTGGTGTACGGTCGTGCAGTTGGGGGAACGTTGTGCGATTTCGCATGGTTGTTCTGCTTCATGTTCACATCACAACCTGGTGCTATCATTGTATTTTTGAGGCAATCTTATTTTGTTCTTTCAACAGTGTTTGCGGTGCGCGACAGTAACAACGTAGGTAGGGGCACTTATTCAGCTCGCCCCAAACTGTTTTCACAGTCTTACTGTTTTGTTTGTTTTTCTCTGACACAAGCAATAACGCAAGCACCAGCTTGGTGTACAAGAAAAAAATGAGGTTGGAGGAAAAACGAAAAAGACGGGGCAAATGAAAAATAGGCTAAAGTCGATGTTTTTGTCAACCGATCATGTCATGTACAAATGTTAAGCTTCTTGGAAATTCACTATATCTTGGTGCAGGTACTTTTCGTTCCGAAAAATATGTTTTTCTTCCACGATTTGGAATGATCGGCACAGAACCTCAAACGAGATGGAGGTCAACTATTAAACGTGCATGAGATTACAGCTTCTGGCTAACCAGTCATCATAACTTCAATGGCTCAAAGCGGTTATTCACTCGGGGAGCGTACGAAATGTTCCAAAAATCGGCCACAGTTTTCGAGAACACAAGTTTGTTCCTTCCGGTACATGAGATGTTTCTTTGATATAGTGCTGGCCACGAAATGGCCGTAATGTGGCAAACCGGTGGTGAATGTCGGTCCATTGCAGAAGGTCACATAACTCCGGCTGGCCTTGACTTCGGTCAACACTCTTTTCGAAAGCCTTGTTCTTCGAGCATTTCTTCTTCCGCTTTAGCAAAATGAATGCGTGCATCGGCACCAGATTGCAAGCGTTGCTGCTCCATTATTGTTTGTTGTAGTATGTTACTCAATGTTTATCCAAATCCAATCATACTTTACCAGCGGTGTTTATTAGAGACACACGCACCAGTACTTTGATCACGCAATTGCTACAAGCAACTTTTTGTGTGTCTATTCGATATGGGGCCAACAACTTTTGGAAGGTACGGTACCGATAACTAAAACTGGCACAATAACTAGAACAATGAGAATGTCGAATGACGAGATAAGGCAGACTAAAGAGTACACTTTCCATGCGGATGATACCTGGCCAATCAGGACGGTCAACAACATATCAAAAAATTGTACAATTCCAAAACTTAAAATTGAGCAAGCACCCCTAACAGCCAGATGGGTACGTCCGATTGCTTGTAAATCACAGACGGATCTGGTTCGAAGCACAACAGTCAAGCCCAAAAGGGTGCCAAAGTCACGGAATAGCGTCGCCCATGGACTAGTTGAGACATGCACCCAGTCAGATTGGGCACAGGATCGTTCGGCTTTGGTTAGGGACCAATCGGGATCGAGGTGAAGTAGACGGAGACTGACATGGGTGAATAGGCAGGTGGCGAATAGAATGACGCACAACGAGAGAGCACGATGATGGTTGTCGATGGACACGAGCACGCAGAGACGACCCACGATCACACCTGAAGTTAAGCAGTCACTCAAATATCGATGGATTAATCGATATATCGGTGAACAACGAATCAATGCATAAATTCAACAGACTACGATACCAACTGCGATTTAGGGGAACCAAACCATAAACGATTAGTCAAAAAAATTAAACCAAGTCAATCCATCAATCAAATACGCATTTACACAAAATCAATCAATGCAACTAACCGACAACCACGCCGAGCAGGACTTGATGTGGAAAGTGCGCAACGATGTACAGCCGTGACACACTGACCAACAACACCAGCAGCACGTAGAGCATGTTTGCGAACAGACGTTGCGCGACACCACACAACAGCCAGATTAGGATGCTGAAAAATGACGGCACATATTTGGTGGCAATAATCCGGCAAAACATCATGGGTGTTCCCATTTCCGCGTATAGACACCTGATAAAGAACACTGGTCGAAATTAAGCGACATCTGTTGATCTTCAAAACGGAGTGTCCCTCATAGTACAAAAAAACATGCGACCAACGCACAAAACCGATCTGATCCGATCACAAACTTGAATGCCGGTCAAAATAAAGTGATGAGTGAAAAACAAATAACCACACTTGAATCCACTGATAACGATAGATTCGAGTGCGTGCCAGACGGACACCTGATTCGGCATCACAAGTTTGGGTTTGCTGTAACGCTTGTTGCCTGATTCAGCAGGTTCATCAGCAGACGCCAGCAGCGCGTAGAACACCGCACACGTCACCATAACGTGACCGGAGGGACTGCCTGCATTGCGGGGTACAGGTTAGACTCTTTATTGTTACTCTTCCATCATGTGAAACGTTTAAAAAAGATTGGCCGACACTTTGGCCCCTCCAATCTACTGTCAATGTACAATGCAGACATGAATATTCTTTTAGCGCACAGTGTGTTGAAATGACTGCCGATCATACCCCTTAGGGCGCGCCCATGTAGGCCAGCGCCAGGGCCAGGGCCAGGGCCGGGGCCGGGGCCATGAAAAATAATCTATGTCCGAGGCCCTGGCCCTGGCCTACATGGGCGCACCGACAGGGCCGGGGCCGGTGCGAAACATTTTTCTGGATAGGCGACGTTACAACTACAGGGTAGTCAATAATCCAACATTGGTTTCGTATAAGCAGCTGTGCGTGTGTGTTCGTGTTGGGTGTGCTGTTGCCTGATGTATCAAGGGCACGGTCATTTTGTGGTTTTTTATTTAGATTATGCATATGTATTTGTTCAAGCAAATTAAAATAAAGCGCTTTATTCGTAAAAATGCTGGCTGATGAAAAGTCACCAGATGACATAAATTGTTTGAGCAACCGCAGTAAACGACATGACTGCGCGATTTTCGAGTAACCCATAATTCAACCAATTAGCGAAAAGCGCACGTCGTGTATGTGCACGGTCAAAAGCGGACCGTATATGTGTATAATTGCAGGTAGAAGTTCAGTGGTTTGTCAACCATATTTCAAACTGCAGCCCGAATTTGCATTTTACAAATTTGTATAATCTAAAGAAAAAACACGAGATAGCCATGCCCTTGATAAATCAGGCAATAGCGCACCCAACGCGAAAACACACGCACAGCTGCATACACGAAACCAATGTTGGATTATTGACAACCCTGTAGTTGTAACGTCGCCTATCCAGAAAAATGTTTTGCACCGGCCCCGGCCCTGTCGGTGCGCCCATGTTGGCCAGGGCCGGGGCCGGGGCCAGGGCCTCGGACATAGATTATTTTTCATGGCCCCGGCCCCGGCCCTGGCCTACATGGGCGCGCCCTAAGACGATGGTAAATCGGTTTATTTTGAGAATGTACTCCAACCTGGCCCGGTCTCACAAGTGAGTGGGTATTGTTTCAATTGGATCTCATGTTGTGCCCAAGTGCATTCATGCTCATCAACGTACCAGTAGGGGCGGTCGCCGAATAGAACCCTGAAGTCGAAAGGAATAAGTTCACAAAACTCCGGCACGTGCTTCCGAGATACAGACGGTGGTTCCAGCCCTGGAGTTCATAAAGTCATGCAGATGGAGAGCAGTCAGACGAGACCACCTACGGCCAGAGCTGTTTGCAAGTCTTGTTGGAACCGCTACAAGTGGCATTTGCGTTAACTTCAGTGCAATTAATTGCAGCTTCTGGTGAATGTCAGGCCCACACCTGCAGTGGGGCTAAGCCGCCAAAACGGTAACCACCACTGCGCGGTTAGAGCCATCCTGCTCATTCCTACTTATTTTTCGCAAATGTTTCGCTTTCTGATCCTCAGTGCACTTCACCAACCATTTGAGCACAGCATTTGCTACTTCGCTGACAACGGCAGCCGTGAGAAACTGCAGTGAGCGTCGCGGTAGGATCGCAAAGAGCAGCGGGAAATAGACGGAGAACGACCATTTTGGGTTTCCAAGTTTGGTGCAAAACAGCCAGAATTCGCTCGTCAGTGGTCCGTCGAACAAAGGAAGGCTTTGCAGCCAACGCAGCCAGGCCAGTTCGGCGTTGTACAACCAAGCGAACATTGTTGACAGGCAATTGTACAAGTTACGACATTTTCAAGTAAATCTGCAATGTAATGGTGATTTCCTGAGATTGGAGTGCGTAGATCAATTACAAGAAGAAGAAAAAGTGGAACCATTGATTGATCAGGATTCAAATTTATAAAGGCGCCAAATTTGAATCCATGAGCGTGGGAAACAGAATGAAAGAGAAATGAGCAGGTTGCCGCGAAACATCAGGTGCACCTCAGCTCTTATTGGCGTTGTGGCGTTATTTTGCGTTTTCTGCTTGATGTGAACAAATTGACAGGTCAGTTGCTAGAAAAACGAGCCAGAACCATGTTCTGAAAAGCGGGCAGCTTGTTGCTTGTCGCACACGCAAACGAAACGCAGACTCAAACGCATAAAATCAGGGAGGGCGGGAATTTGAATTTGATTTTAGAGAAATGACGTCAGATGATATAAGTTGACGGTGGAGGGAGTGGAAAAAAATTGGATGAAAGTGTTCATGGCCGGGTTTTGGCGCGTTTTTTTTGAATATGTTAGTTTGGTCGAGAAAATGTTGAATTCCCTGAATCATAGTTGCGCTTTTTTGAATAGTTAACAAAAGCATTTTGATTACCGTAAAAACCTAAATACAGCCCCCCCGTAATACAGCCCCCCCAAAAAGGGGTCAGTGAATTAATAGAGCCCCCCCGGAATAGAGCCCCCCCTAAGTAACATCCCCTATACAGTAGTGTATTAACGCTTGATAGTGGTGCACAAGTTCATTTACGCACGTTTATTGTTAGTTCAGTCAGAGCACATCCTTTCAACCCCCTTTTTTGGGGTTTTTAGGGGTATTTCTGGCAACAATTTTTTCAGGTTTGGGTTAGTGAATTAATAGAAGCCCCCCGTAATAGAGCCCCCAAAATGGGGTCAGTGAGTTAATAATAGAGCCCCCCTTCTAGTTAGGTTTTTACGGTATGTACCGTATTGTCGGAAATAGAATACGGGGTTCTATTTTTTTCACTGGGGTCAATTTTGGGGGGTTCTATTATTGGGGGCTGGGGGGGGTCAATTATTGGGGTTTCTATTTTTTCACTCACCCAAATTTGAAAAAAATCACTTCGAAAAGACGGGTTTTAGATGTACCGTAACGTAAAACCTAAAATACAAGGGGGGCTGTATTTTTTCACTGACCCCTTTTAGGGGGGCTGTATTTTTGGGGGCTCTATTTTTGGGGGGTGTATTTTTTCGCTGCTCAAAATCTCAAAAAATGTTCCAAAAATACCCCTAAAATGGAGTTCTGTCAGGGTGTTACTGGTCATTATTGAGTGTTTTTAGGTGCCGATCTTCCATAAAAGGCTTTACGTCATCATATACTCAACCACAAGCGTTGTACATAAGGTGTCTTATACAAGAACTTGACTTTACGACCCCCAAGCGGGGAATTCCAAGTTGGGGGGGGCTGTATTTTTTTTTGGGGGGGCTCTATTTTTTCGCTGAACCCTTTTAGGGGGGCTGTATTTTTGGGGGCTCTATTTCAGGGAATACGGTAAAGGCAGTCTACCGGAGGTTGTCACTCAGCCCCCGAATACCGTAACCCACCGTAATTTTGATCTGCAAGGATCGTGGCGAGACCATTTTGTTTTTTTATCTATGTTTTGCGTGTTAGCGCCAACACCAACCAACATTTCGAAGTTTTGGGGATCGACGCGCACGATGACAATTTCCAGCTTGCTACCGCTAATACACGTGTCGATAAGCAGCGATCAGCATGGGTCTCGCAACGATCTCGCTTGCGGTGGGTTACGGTATTCGGGGGCTGAGTGACAACCTCCTGTAGACTGCCTTTATGTTATGCTCTATAATTGTGTTTGTGGGTGTTGAATCCTCACCGTAAAAACCTAAATAGAAGGGGGGCTCTATTAACTCACTGACCCCATTTTGGGGGCTCTATTACGGGGGGCTCTATTTCGGGGATCTCTATTAATTCACTGACCCGAACCTGAAAAATTGTTCCCAGAAATACCCGCAAAAACCCCTAAAAAGGGAGTTGAAACAGTGATGTAGTTGGTCCGAGCAAGGAAGCTATTGGTCGCACAATTACTAAATCAGAATTTATCTACCCTGATCTTCAGGTTCAACCTTAACCACCATGCTACTTGCATTTTTGACAAAACATTTACAGCTAAAAATAATCTAGCAGATCAACCACGTTGGCGCAGGTCTGAAACATTCTCTTTACTATATGCTTTGTGTGCGATCACGCAACGCAACGTCATTGCCCCGTCACTTTCCCTCTTTACGATTCAGGAAAAAAATTTGACCAATTATAAAGTCATTGTGCGACCAATAGCTAGCTGGAGGGGTCCGGCGCAAGAAAGCTAGCTAGCTAGCCGGGTACCCCGATGTGGGGGGTATTGGTCCAGAAGTCAAAAACAGGGGTATAAAAATTGGTCGAAATTATGCTAAAATAAGCCTTAAAATACGTATTTTTGTGCACGTGTGAGAAAATTTGAACGAATTTGTCCATTTTGGCCCATAAAATGGTCATTTTGGCACTAAAATCAACACTTTTTTACTTGGTGACCGGAGCAAGAAAGCTAGCTGGCCAGTTTGGGGGTATGGGTTTCGGAGCAAGAAGCTACCTAGCAGTTGGGGACCTCCCCCCCAACCACATCACTGGGTTGAAAGGATGTTTTTTCGCTTGTAGTCGCATTTATTCGTGTCTATTCGTCAATAGGTGGCGTATTATGTGCTCTGAACGAAGAACAAACGTGCATAAATGTACCTGCACATGCACACCACTATCAAGCCTTAATACACTACAGTATAGGGGAGGTTACTTCGGGGGGCTCTAGTCCGGGGGGGGGGGGGGCGGGTCTATTAATTCACTGACCCCTGTAAACAGTGTAGTTCCTGGTCCGGAGGGGGAGATAGCGGACCCCGCCGTTTTTTTCGGAGGGGGAGATAGTGTACCCCCGAGGGGGGGAGGGGGGAAGACCCAAATTTGGGAAAAAGTCACTTTTTGAGGTAGAAAATTTGACCTATTTTTGCCCCTTTTTGGAAAAAATTCTTCATAAAAAGGGTATTTTGGCGACTTTTGAGAACATTGACCTGGAAATCACACATTTTAGGCCTAAAAATGCCCATTTTAGGCCTAAAAATGGCCATTTTAGGCAAAAATTGGGGGAGATAGTGCACCCGGAGGCAGTGTAGTACTTGGTCAGGGTGTTGACGATAGATAGATTGGGACCCGAAATGTGTTGACGATAGATAGATGACCCACGTCCGAAACCTGGGGGGGGGGGGTCGACCCAAACTTGTTGACGATAGATAGATGGTGGGGGGGGGGTCGCCAAAAATCAAGGTATAGTATAGTGCACTAAGTAGGTAATAATGTGTAAATATCAATGAAAATGTACTTAGATGTACTAAATCCGCGCGTAGCGCGCGATTTTTTGCCTATTTGGGACAAAAAATACCGATTTTGAGCCATTTTGAGGCAAAAATACCCATTTTCGGGTCCAAATGTGTTGACGATAGATAGATTGTTCCCAGAATTTGTTGACGATAGATAGATTTGCCCATAAGTGTTGACGATAGATAGATGAAATCAAAAAGTGTTGACGATAGATAGATGAATTTGGGGGGACCCCCCCAAGTACTACCCTGCCCGGTGGGGGAGATAGGGGGATAGTGTACCACACGAGGGGGAGATAGCGTACCCGAGGGGGGACCCCCTCCCCCCAGGAACTACACTGAGTGTAAACCATGTTTAATACAACAATAAAGCCTTACCATACCGCTATGTGGGGTGCCGCACCAGTCGAGGATGGGGTCCTATTATTGGGGGGTTTTGTTTTGGGGGTGTTCTTTTTTCACTCGGTCCAATTCAGTGGTGTAGCTACCCAGGCGGGGCGGCAACCTACTGTACCACCAAAAATGTGGGGCGGCAACCTACCTACTGTACCGGCCGAGCTAGGGGGGAAGAAATTTTTTTAGGTCGAAATTTGTATGAAAATGTGCTCTAAAACGCTAATTTCGCGCGTAGCGCGCGATTTTTCGCCTATTTGGAGTGAAAAATACCGATTTTAAGCCGTTTTGAGCAAAAAATTGCAACTTTCTGTACCGGCCGCCGGGCGGCGACCTATCTACTGATGGAGCGTCAACCTACCTACCTACCTAGTGTACCTTGGGGGGACCCCCACCCCCCCTGCTACACCATTGGTCCAATTTAGGGGGTTCTATCAGTGATGTAGTTGGTCCGAGCAAGAAAGCTAGCTAGCTGGAGGGGTCCGGCACAAGAAAGCTAGCTAGCTAGCCGGGTACCCCGATTTGGGGGGGGGTATTGGTCCAGAAGTCAAAAACAGGGGTATAAAATTTGGTCGAAATTATGCTAAAATAAGCCTTAAAATGCGTATTTTTGTGCACGTGTGAGAAAATTTGAACGAATTTGACCATTTTGGCCCATAAAATGGTCATTTTGGCACTAAAATCAACACTTTTCTTACTTGATGACCGGAGCAAGAAAGCTAGCTAGCCAGTTTGGGGGGGGTATGGGTTTCGGAGCAAGAAAGCTACCTAGCAGTTGGGGGGGGTAATACCCCCCCATACCCCCCCCAACCACATCACTGGGTTCTATTATTGGGGGGGGGTCAATTTTTGGGGGTTCTATTTCCGACAATACGGTACCTGGGGGGGTTGGGAGTTGGTTTTTGAGTGAAAATTTTGAATGTTTTTATTATGTGTGGAATCGTGTGCGCGCTAATTTGGGTGATTTGAGGTAAAAAACCACTGATTTTGCACTAATTTTGGCCATTTTGGTCAAAAATTGGCACTTTTGGGGCAAAATAGGGGGATACCGTGGTAGTGATAGTGGTGCACAGGTAGACTTATGCGCGTTTGTTGTTCGTTCGGAGCACATAATACACCTCTTATCAGTGTAGTTCCTGGGGGAGGGGGTCCCCCCTCGGGTACGCGATCTCCCTCTCAGGTGGTACACTATCCCCCTACCTCCGCCTCCGGGTACACTATCTCCCCCTATTTTTGCCCAAAATAGGCATTTTTAGGCTTAAAATGGGTGTTTTTAGGCCAAAAATGTGTGATTTTCAGGCCAATGGTCTCAAAAGTAGCCAAAGTACCCTTTCTGTGAAGAATTTTTTCCGAAAAGGGGCAAAATAGGTCAAATTTTCTACCTCAAAAAGTGACTTTTCCTGAATTTGGGTCTTCCCCTTCCCCCCTCGGGGTACACTATCTCCCCCTCCGAAAAAAACGGGGCGTCCGCTATCTCCCCCTCCGTACCAGGAACTACACTGCCTCTTATTGACGAATAGACACGAATAAGTGCAGTTATAAGCGAAAAAAACATCCTTTCAAACCCCTTTTTAGGGTTTTTTGGGGTGTATTTCTGGGAACATTTTTTCAGGCTCGGGTCAGTGAATTAATAGAGGCCCCCCGGAATAGAGCCCCCAAAACGGGGTCAGTGAATTAATAGAGCCCCCCTTCTATTTATGTTTTTACGGTACCTACTGTACCGGGCAGAGATAGGAAACGGGCCGGGTAAAGTCGGCTAGTGTAGTTCCTGGTCCGGAGGGGAAATTAGTGTGCCTCCCTACTTTTTCGGAGGGGAAATTAGTGTACCTCCCTTGGGAGATTCATTATTTTCGAGCTAAAATCACCAATTTTAAAAGCGCGCAGCGCAAATTTTAGGGCGGGTTGAACGGGAAAATGGTGAAATTTGGGTTAAAAGCACTTTATTTATTGGAATTGGATAAATTACCAATGTTCTCAACCTGGTCACATCATACAAGTGGCGATAATAGCCACATGACTCGAAATTCAAGTGGCGATTTGGAAATCTCAAGTGGTGAAACCGCCACCTCAGGTGGCCATAAAAAACCATGATGCAAAAATATTGAAATTTCTCGTTGGTTAACGAAAATTTCAAGAAAGATTAGCAGTTTTGGCATAAACATGGGGTGAAAAAGTTACATGCCGACACTACCGACACCTCAGAAAAACCGACACTTTTGGCCGCCGACACTGACACCGACATTAGTAGTGTCGGTGCCGACACCGACCTTTTTCCGACACCGACGCCGATCCCTACTTATGAGGTAGAATATTTGACCTGTTTTTGCCCCTTTTTGGAAAAAAATTCTTCATAAAAACGGTATTTTGGGGACTTTGGAGAACATTGACCCAGTGTAGTTCCTGGTCCGGCGCGGCGGTTAGTGTACCTACCCCTTTTTTTCGTGCGGCGATTAGTGTACCTCCCAGGGGAGAAGGGGGAAGACCCAAATTCAGGAAAAAGTCACTTTTTGAGGTAGAAAATTTGACCGATTTTTGCCCCTTTTTAGAAAAAATTCTCCATAAAAAGGGTATTTTGGCGACTTGACATCATTGACCAAAAAATCACCCATTTTAGGCCTAAAAATGCCCATTTTAGGCCTAAAAATGCCGATTTTAGGCAAAAATTGGGGCGGTTAGTGTACCTGGCGCGGCGGTTTGTGTTCTAGTGTACCTTGGTCGCGGCGGTTAGTGTACCTTAGGGGGGGCAGTGTAGTTCCTGGGGGTAGGGGGTTCCCCCTCGGGCACGTCTGTTCCCCCTCCATGGTATGCAGTGGTGTCGTTGGGAAATCAAAAAGTCAGGATACCGGATACCCCTGGGTGAAAAAATCAAGATACCGGATACCGGATACTAGGGGGTAACCCCCTTCCCCCCCAACGACACCACTGATGGTATGTCTGCCCCACTGTTCCCCCTCCGGGTACGTCTGCTCCCCCAATCTTTGCCTAAAATAGGCAAATTTAGGCATAAAATGAGTGATTTCTAGGTCAATGTCGTCAAAAATCGCCAAAATACCCTTTTTATTGAGATTTTTTCCAAAAAGGGGCAAAAATGAGTCAAATTTTCGACTTCAAAAAATGTCTTTTCTCCAAATTTGGGTCCTCCCCCCTTCCCCCAGGTGGGTACGTCTGTTCCCCCTCCGAAAAAAGGGGGTACCGCCTGTTCCCCCTCCGGACCAGGAACTACACTGATTGTCATGGTCGTGCTTCATCTTCATTAAAAGAGAAAACCTAGTCACCGCTGGCTGTTTTCAGTGATGGCCACAGCAAACGTCAGCGAAGACGAGGCGGTCGTTATTCCGGCTGCTTCGGAAAACGACGGAGTCAACCAAATCGATGATCATCGGCAACACGACGCTCAAGTTCATTCGGCCATTGAGCAGATTCGAATTCAAAAACAAGATCCTGATGCAAGTTATAGGACCAACGACGGTGATATCACTCTGGAATCGCTGAAGAATTCAGCTGCGTTGCAAATGGATTCATTAGGATTAGGAAGGCATGAAGCTGCGAGAGAATTCATCCACTATGGACAATGAACCGAATTTCGATGATGTTCCTGAAGACCAGCAAGTGCAAAACGTCGCTGATGACGACGGAATGGGACGTGTTGACGGCGATGACATTTGCAATGGGCTGCTGCCGCAAGCTGGCGGTGAACAAGAACTCGGTCAAAAAATCGCCAAAATACCGTTTTTTTAGATTGTTTTCCAAAAAGGGGCAAAAATGAGTCAAATTTTCGACTTCAAAAATGACTTTTCTTCAAGTTTGGATCCTCTCCCCTTCCCCCCAGGTGGGTACGTCTGTTCCCCTTCCGAAAAAAGGGGGTACCGTCTGTTCCCCCTCCGGATCAGGAACTACACTGAAGGGACCCCCTCCTCCCCCCAGGAACTACACAGCATTGACCTCAGTGTAGTTCCTGGGGGGGAGGGGGTACCCCCACGGGTACGTCTGTTCCCCCTCCATGGTACGCCTGCCCCACTGTTCCCCCTCCGGGTACGTCTGCTGCCCCAATTTTTACCTAAAATAGGCAAATTTTGGCCTAAAATAGGCATTTTTAGGCATAAAGTGAGTGATTTTTAGGTCAATGTCGTCAAAAATCGCCAAAATACCTTTTTTATTGAGATTTTTTTCCTAAAAGGGGCAAAAATAAGCCAGATTTTCGACCTCAAAAAATGACTTTTCTCCAAATTTGGGTCCTCCCCCCCCCCCCCTTCCGGGTCCCTCCCCCCTTCCCCCCAGGTGGGTACGTCTGTTCCCCCTCCGAAAAAAGGGGGTACCGCCTGTTCCCCCTCCGGACCTGGAACTACACTGATTGACCTAAAAATCACACATAGGTAGGTAGATTGACGCGCCATCCTGATGCAGTCGTAAGTCGCCGCCCCGGCTGGTACAGTAGAGGTGTAGGTATAATTTTTGGCTCAAAATGGTTTAAAATCGGTCTTCTTCACTCCATATAGCAGACGAAAAATCGCGCGTGACGCACGAAATTAGCGCTTAAGAGTACATTCTCAATATAGACATAAAAATTTTGTTCCCGGATGACCCCGAGTGTAGTTCCTGGTCCGGAGGGAGAACAGGCGGTACCCCCTTTTTCGGAGGGGGAACAGACGTACCCACCTGGGGGGGGAGGGGGAGGACCCAAATTTTGAGAAAAGTCATTTTTAAGGTCGAAAATGTGATTCATTTTTGCCCCTTTTTGTAAAAGATCTCAATAAACAGCGTATTTTGGCGATTTTTGACGAGATTGACCTAAAAATCACTTATTTTATGCCTAAAATGCCTATTTTAATCCTAAATTTGCCTATTTTAGGCAAATTGGGGGAGCAGACGTACCCGGAGGAGGAACAGGGGGGCAGACGTACCATGGAGGTAGGGTTAGAGAGATGTCGGCTGCCGGGTGTGGGGTGCCAAAAAAGTGTTGGTGTCGGGTGTCGGGTACCCCCAGATGTCGGGTGTCGGGTTTTTTGGGACCCGACAGCCGACACCCGACACTTACTGTTCAAAACATCAGTTTTGCTGAGAGAAGAATTTTGAGAGAAAAATTTCTTCGAACCAAATGTTTCCGAAGACGCAGGATGTGACATTTTGGTGTTTATTTCGTGTGAAAATACTTGAATTCAGTAACCAAAAATTGCACTAATGATGCAAATGAGCAAAAATTTGCCTGTTTTTGGTCCAAAAACTGGTGTCGGGTTTTTTTTAAAAACTAGATGTCGAGGTGTCGCGTTTTTTTGCAACTGTCGGGTGTCGGCTTTTTTCTCAGGTGTCGGGTGTCGGGTACTTCCAGATGTCGGGTGTCGGGTACCCCCCACCCCCCGACCTCTAACCCTACATG
The DNA here is from genome assembly GCA_030248065.1 of Rhynchonema sp. JSB1_4. Taxonomy (NCBI): domain Eukaryota; kingdom Metazoa; phylum Nematoda; class Chromadorea; order Monhysterida; family Xyalidae; genus Rhynchonema; species Rhynchonema sp. JSB1_4. The sequence goes on from JASAMV010003260.1 coordinate 19,094, forward strand.
GAGGGGGAACAGACGTACCCGAGGGGGACCCCACACCCCCAGGAACTACACTGACCCCCTAGCTCGGCCGGTCGGTACAGTAGGTAGGTTGATTGCAGGTAGGCCTTTTTGGTGGTACAGTAGGTTGATTGCAAAGGCCTGGGCAGCGTAGTTTCTGGTCCGGCGGAGAAATTAGTGTAGCTCCCTACAGTGTAGTGGCAGGCAGATGGTTGCAAGGTGCCCTTGGGGGGGATGGATCCAGATGGTTGCAAGGCGCCCCCTACCCAGCCTCCGGAAGGTTGCAAGGTACCCCAAGGGTCCGAAAAAAGGGTGTTTTTTGCATGCATTATATTGCAAAATTGGCCAAAAAATGGTACTTTTTTAATTTTGGCCGAAAATTTGCCTAAAATTGCTATTATATGGAGGTTTGCGTATGGAGCGCGGGATTTTTGAGGTATTGAGGTCGAAAATACCCAGTTTTGCCTATGAAATCCATAAATTGATGGTTGCAAGGTACCCTCCGGGCAGGGTTTTTTAATTTCAAAATCGGCTAGCAGCAATTACTACTAAAACGGCAGATTTTAGTAGCAAATTATTGAAGTCCATTTTTTCAGTGTTTTTTTGTTTTTGAGTTCCATTAGTCACGTATAATCACTGATATCAGCTGATAACACGGAGTGCAAGCAGACGACAACAATGCGCGCGAAGCGCGCTATTTTTTTGTGTTTGGTCTGGCCACTTTCACTTATGATTCCGTGAATGTGAGGTTCGTAAGATTCACTGCAGGGTTGGCGAACGAAAGCGAGTCGCTTCAGTTTTGTCTTTGTTTTATCTGTGATCATGAATCAAATCTTCAAGCAGCACTTTTTTGCACGAGAATTTAGCTGGATATCTCTTGTTTCTCATGATCACAGCCATTTGTGTTTCAAAAGCCAAAGACCGAAATGATCAGTAAACACGAATGCCAGTGAGTGAAGTGTTCAACAGTTACTTGGCGACCCACCAGCTGGCAACTTGTGACCATCAGAATGAATCAAGCAATGCGCGAAGCGCAATTTTTTGGTGCTAAAACGCTTAAGAAAGTAAAGTTCGGATACCTTAGATTATATGGTATATTTTTTGCTACTAAATCCTGAAATCTTAGGAGCAAATTGCTACTAAACATCGATTTTTAGCAACATCAACATCGAGCAACGGGAAATTTTTAGTAGCAAATTGCTATCGTTTAGTAGCAAAAAAACTATGCCGCCGGGATGGCTGCAAAGTACCTACCCTTCCCCCCAAGGGGCGGTTGCAAGGTACCTACCCCTTAGGGGGAGAATCCCCCCATCCCGCCCAGCCACCACACTGCCTCCCTACTTTTGGAGGGGAAATTAGTGTACCTCCCTGGGGGAAGGGGGAAGACCCAAATTAGGAAAAAAGTCACTTTTTGAGCATGAAAATGTGACACATTTTTGCCCTTTGGATAAAAATGGTATTTCGGCGACTTTTGACCACATTGACCTGAAAATCACATTTTTTGCCTAAAAGTGCCCATTTAGGCCTAAAATGCATTTTACGCCTAAAATTTAGGCAGAACTTGTTGAAATTAGTGTAAATTAGGGATTGCACTGGGCCTGGGTATGAATATTTTAGCTACACCACTGCTTTCTTCAAATCGGTGACTGAAAACATCAAAGAAATAGGAAATATTATTACGCGAAGCGCAAAAATTTTAACAAATTTGGTTCAAAACATGGTAATTTCGTTCGAATTTAGGCATAGCCGACCGGGCCGGTTTGCTCTGCCTGGCCCGGTCGACCATGTCAAAAATCGCGGCCCGCCCCGGCCCGTTTCCGTTCTCTGGTACGGGGTGAAAATCGGGGGGGATACCTACTGTACCATGCCCAACGTCGGGGGGATACCTACTGTACCAGGCGAGGGAGATTATAGTCTGTTGATTATATTTCGACATCGTGTATAAGTCCCATTCAGCGATGTTTGGAGCGGGCTGGGTCGACGCCAATCTAAATAAATGTTTCAAGCATTGCTAATTCAGGCAAAGACCGATTGAACATTGCTTGTCGCGTGGCGCAAAAACACGTGGCCTGTCGTCGCACAACACCAGCAATGTTCAATGGCTCTGCGAATGAGTTGGCAATACCTGAAACATTCATTTAAGATGGCGTCGACCCAGCCTGCTCCAAACATCGCTGAATGGGACTTATACACGATGTCGAAATATAATCAACGAGTTTATACCTACTGTACTGGGGGCTACCATCCCCCCCAAGCCCCCCCCCCCTCCGACACTGACGGGGCTCTATTAATTCACTGACCCCGTTTTGGGGGCTCTATTACTTGGGATCGGCGTCGGTCATGTGGACCGACACCGACATATCACTCGGCGTCGGTGTCGGAAAAAGGTCGGAGCCTGTACCTTAGCACTACTGATGTCGGTGCTCATTGTCGTGCTGGCGGCCAAAAAGTCTCGGTTTTTCTGAGGTGTCGGTAGTGTCGGCATGTAACTTTTTTCACCCCATGTTTATACCAAAACTGTTAATTTTTCTTGAAGTTTTCGGTCTCAAACGAAAAGTTTAGATATTTTTCTGCATCACTGGTTTTTAGTCGCCACCGGAGGTGGCGGTTCAATGACATCTTGAGATTTCCAAATCGCCATCTTGAATTTCGACTCAGGTGGCTATTACTATCGCCAATTGTATAATGTGACCAGGTTGAGAACCTTGTTAATTTATCCAATTCCAATAAAAAAAGTGCTTTTAACCCAAATTTCACCATTTTCCCGTTCAGCCCGCCCTAAAATTTGCGCTGCGCGCTTTTA
>JASAMV010003261.1:0-22115 GCA_030248065.1 Rhynchonema sp. JSB1_4
TCTACTGTGACCTGTGTCAACCACAGATTGTTTGGAAACGCTTTATTCTGCTTCGCACAATACCTATTGTTGGTGAGTATGGTCAAATTGTGGAGCGCACATTCATCGCCCCCCATTACGTGCCGGTCTCAAGAAGAATTCTAGCAGTAGAGATCAGTATAAAAACAGACACCAACAAGCCAATTGTATTCGCAGATGCCCAAGCTGGTGCTAAAATTTTATTTCTGTTGAAAAACAGTTAGGGGTTTCAGTTTATACCAATTTTTGGAAGAATATCAAACTAATTTCTACATAGCACAACAACACTGAGCTGGTTTCGCTGGTCGACCGTATTGGTACAGGTGCTGGACTCTGGAAATATTTTTCGTGGAATATTTCGTTTGATTGTTTCCTGCTCGCTAAGTCAGCAGGTCGTGCAATTGGTAAATAAGCCTGAAAAACTGGGGCTTCAATAACTACGTACCTGGTATCTGGGAAAACGTTGAAAAGAGTCTGCCACAACAAGAGGAAGAGCCGGAGGCGCTGCCCTGTTTATAGAAGGAGTGCAGGCATGTAACAGACTGGTGGTCGTCTGGGCAAACGTCAGGCACAGAAAAAAACATCCGCCACAGCCACAGAAACCTATAAAAGGACCTGCAAAACGCAAGAAGACAATAAGTCGCGCAAAGCGTCAACGTGTTCAAGATCAACTTGGTGTTTACTCACATAATGGCTCAACTGCTTGACAAGAACAGTGCCCCTGCTTCTGATTCTGTCTTGGATTTGTTCAGTGTTCCTCCTACTCAAACTGCTGTTGAAAATAGCTATTGGTATGCCGCACATCCCGTCAACTCAGTCACTTCGGCCGGACCGTATCAGTTCACTGTACCTGCTGGGCCTGACTATCTGCACCTGGCTCGTAACTACTTGTATCTCAAATTCAAAATCGTGAACCCTGAGGGACGTGCACTTGGAGCTTCCAAACGTGCCTGGCACAGTCGGAGGTACGGAACCATTGGTGGGTCCAATTAACATGATTGGGAAAACGTTCTTCAAGCAAGTCAAAGTGGGAATAAATGGCAAACTCGCTTTTGATAGCGGGGATATGTACGCCTACCGCACCCTTCTGGAAACAGAGCTGAACTACGGTTGGGATGCAAAAAGCAGCTCAATGAAAGCGGCCATGTACAATAAAGATGAACCGTCCAACTTCGTTGAATCAGAAAACAACAGCGGCTGGGCCAGGCGTGAGAAATTCTTCAGGAAGAGCGCCGTGGTTGAAACGATGGCTCCAATTCATTGTGATCTGTTTATGTGTGACAAGGCTCTGGTCAGCAAGTGTCAAGTAACCCTTGAACTTCATCGTAACTCTGATGCTTTTTGTCTTCTCTGCTGGAAAGAAAATGCTCCGGCATACAAAATAGAGGTGTTGGAAATGGTTTGGTACGTCAAAAGACTGCAGTTATTGAGCACCGTACATCTGGGATTGGAGGCCGCACTTATGCGTGGATCAGCCAAGTACCCAATTCGTAGAGTGGCTATGACCAAGATGCATATCAGCCCAGGACGATACCGTTCCCACCACCCCTCTTTGATGGCCAATTGTCACGCCGTATTTTACTTGGTTTAGTTGAAAACACCAGTTTCTTCAGGCTCATTGAAGACAAATCCGTTAGCATTGAAACACTCTAACGTGGAAGGAAAATTTCTCTTCCATACTGGTGGCCGGGTGTTTGCACTAAACCTATCAAAAATGGACTTCTCGAAGAAATCGGCTGTCAGGCCGTTTGTTCAAATGTTTGAAACATTGGGTCTTTCAGAGGGAGACAAAGGTAATTGGGTTTCCTATTATGATTACATGGAAAAGCTTAGCCGTGTTTTGCTTTTGATTTGACTCCGGAACAAGCTGACAGCGCCCACTGGGAATTAATTCGTGAAGGTTAGACAACCGTACATTGTCGAATTGCTCAAGCCTTATGGAGGGCCTGGCATGGGAGATGATTGCATATGCTGAGTTTGATCATTCGTGACAACTCGCCTATACTTATACATTGCCTATGCTTATACACTGCCCCCCAGGTAAAGTCAGGATCGCCTATGCTTATACACTGCCTATGCTTATACACTGCCCCCCAGGTAAAGTCAGGATCGCCTATACACTGCCTATGCTTATACACTGCGCCCCAGGTAGGGCGGCCTATCCTTATACACTGCCTATGCTTATACACTGCGCCCCAGGTAAAGGCGGCCTATGCTTATACACTGCCTATGCTTATACACTGCGTGCCAGGACCGCCCAAATGTGCGTGCCAGCTTGGGCGCCTATCTTTATACACTGCCTATGCTTATACACTGCGTGCCAGCCTGGCCTATGCTTATACACTGCCTATGCTTATACACTGCGTGCCAGGACCGCCCAAATGTGCGTGCCAGCTTGGGCGCCTATCTTTATACACTGCCTATGCTTATACACTGCGTGCCAGCCTGGCCTATGCTTATACACTGCCTATGCTTATACACTGCGTGCCAGGTAAACCCCCTATACTACTCATGAGAACGAATGAACAAATGACGAAGCCATCACCAAGGAAACTTCCACAGGGAAACCCGTTCACCTTCGCTTGCTCGCAAGCGTATTTCGCCAATAAAATGGAATTTTTCGAAGCAAGAATGAACAATCCAAACATAAAAGGCGCCGAAAACCTGCCCTTACCATGAAAGCTACCCAAATAGACCGTCCCAAAAGAACCACTGCCGATTTTTCGATCGATTTTCACGTCTTCCTGCGAAACCTCCCAGCCTTCAAGTGATCGTGACGCGGGTTGCGAGCGGATATGCTGCAATGCCCAAATAAAAAACCGAATAGAATGGGGGACCGACAGAAATTACGGTCATACTTTCAATTTGAGCAAATCAGAACTGTGCGGTTTGCCCTCCCCAGCCCACGCAGGTTTGGTCTAAGAAAATTGTGAGAGACTGAGCCAAAGTCGGCAGGGAGACCCCAACAGACCAATTTGGCCAAGCATGAAGAACTGACCATGGAGCATAAAAAGATCATAATTGCAATAAACTTGGTGCTTTTCTTGGCTGTGTCACAGACCAGCGATCGTTATGATCGTAGCGTGTGACCACAGGCATACAAATATTGGTCACCAGTTTAAAGCAACCTTCAGTGCCCTCCACCTGAATAATTAAACAAAGACAGTTAAATCTGCAAAATCCTTCACCCCCGATGTCGACTCTAAAAAATAAATGATTGATGTGCTGACAACGCGTGTTTTTGGTTGGGTCGAATCGAAGCAACGTTGGTTAAAGGGCTCGGGACATAACCGAAGGAAGGGCAGCAGGACATACTGTTATGTACCGTTGGAAAGCATACTGAGAGCGTATGTCACGCACAAGTTTTAAGCTCCTTGGAGATTCGCTATCTCAAGGTAGAGGGGCTTTTCGTTCCAGAAAAAGGTGTATTTTTGCAGAACTTGGAACGACCGGTGCAGAAACTCCAAATGAGTTGAAGGTCAAGTAACACATGGACAGGCTTACACCAGCTTCTCAATAACTTATCATCACAACTTCAATCGCTAAAACCATTGTTTAACCCGGTGAGGGTGCGAAACGTTCCAAAAATCGACCATATTTTTCGAGAACACAAGTTTGTCCCTAAATTTTGAGGCCGCGTTTAGCGCTACCGAAATAAGAATGTTATGGGGAAATAGAACATGGTCGAAACTACCTGAAAATAAGGTTTTTAAATTTTGAAACTCATAGCTAGCTCCGTGACAGACCTAAAAATCCATTAAATTGCCCCTAAACTAGATGGTTACATTCATCGCCAGAATTGTAACACATAAAGGACACAGATTGTATCGCATCCGAAACAAAAATTTGAGAGAAACGTCTGGTTTAACAACCTGTCAAGGTCCGAAAACCCCAAGGTCTACAGATCTCTGAGCGAAGCCATACTAACCTGAATATGATATTCAGCTATAAATGCTTATTGTTAATAGCTATTGCAAAAGTGATAGCATCAAACAATGTATCTCGGGAGTAGCTTTCGAATGATATATAACAAGCCCCAATAAATTCTTACGCTTAAGGGCAGAGGCTAAAAAATTGCTTTTTTGACGATTCTGGAATGAACCGTCACGTCACCATGTGCGATTTCGGAATTTTGACCGTTTCTTGTGCATAGTAAGAGATAGTGTGGGCATGTTATATATCGTTCGATAGCTACTCCAAAGTTACATCGTCTGGTGGTATCAAATGTGCAATAGTCCTTAACAGTAACGACTTATAGCCAAATATCTTATTCAGGCTGGCATGGCCGCAGCAGCCGGACCATTTGGTTTGAAGTCTTGAAACTCCTCTAGATTGATGGAGTGTGCGTTTATCTGACTTTCTCGTTTCCAATGCAATGCAATACGTGGCTTATTTACATCACATTTCCGTCAATGAATGCAACTATGCAGTTTAGTGGCAATTTTTAGGTCTTTTTCGGCCTGTCACGCCGCTACCTAGGTTTTTCCTAATTTAAAAACCTTATTTTCTGGTACTTTCGACAATGCTCTATTTTTCTGTTGCATTTTCATTTCTGCAACACAAAGCACGGCCTCAAAATTTAGGGACAAACTTGTGTCCTCGAAAAATATGGCCGATTTTTGGAATGTTTTGCACCCTCACCGAGAGAAACAATAGTTTGAGCGACTGAAGTTGTCATGATAAATTATCCAGTAGCTGTTGTAATCCCATTCACGTGTTACTCGACCTTCAACTCATTTGGGGTTTCTGCACCGGTCGTTTCAAGTTGTGAAAAAAATCACTTTTCTCTGGAACGAAAAGTCCCTCTACCAAGAGATAGCGAATCTCTAAGGAGCTGAACGTTTGTGCGTGATATGTGCTGCCGCAGTGCTTTCCAGCGGTGTATAACACTATGCTCTGCTGCCCTTCCTACGGTCATGTCCCGAGCCCTTTAAGCGTGGTGACAAACAAAAATGTTTCAGAATTTGTTCCTGAGACAGATAGAGCGATAGAGACGATCAGTAGTAGCCAACACAACAAAGTAACACAGCTATGTTCTGTGTCCACGAAACACCAAGGCAACAATGTAGGACAAACAAAAGTCAACGGAAGGGGCAAGCAAGATCGCACCACGAAAGCAAAGCAACTAGAGCATCGCAAGACAAGCCAAGACCGGCATCAAACTTGGCGAGTCCGCTGGTGGTCACGTGAGGTGGGATGTTCACCATTTCAATATTGTTCATGACGTAACAATATTACTCATACTGCTCGAAAGTTGTCTGGAAATCTCTGAATGCAAAAACGTCACGTGACCAAGGATTGAATCGGACCGATGATCAAGTTTGGCACCGATCAATCTAATCGAATCACCATGGTAATATCCGCGATAGACGGTGCCAAATGAGCCGGATCCACATTTCGGTCCCATCACGACCAATTGTCTGTCGATCTCCCATTGATCAGTCGCATCCGATCGATTATACAGCATTCGCCACAGCCGACGCCACGTCGAATTCTGATTCGATGTGGTCGTATTTGTCGGCTGACCGTGTTCCTCAGGCACTTCATGCAGTGTCGGGGGCGGGCGATAGACAGTCGCACTAGATGACGACATTTTGGCATGTATCACGTTCGGCACGACACTTTGCAATGTCGGCTCATCACGCAGCGATATCGTGTCATCCAATGCAAACAGGTCGGGTTCAATATCTTCGGGCCGGGCCAATGGAGCCCGTCTTGTGGTGACGGGTCCAGATCGGGTACGGGTCCGGGGCGCCGACGCCGACCGGCTCAGCGGTACGCCATTGCCGAATGTGAACGACACGCCCAATGTCAAGCCCTGTTAGTGTGCGTGTGCATATATTAGACGCGTGAAACATTGAAACACACAAAATGCTTTGCTTCTATAACAATGTGCTGAGGCAACATTCCGTGTTGAGCAAATTAGTACCGAGGGCGAGCGGCATAAGCTTATAGTACGGTCGTCATAACTCAGGTGGTCGTCCACTTATGTCGTCAACTCCTATGTTTAATTTGTCGCGCTCATTTAGGGGTGCTTGAGCTGACGACTGTACTATCAGAAGTGTCATAGTAACGAGACAAGAAACAGTTCCGATTCAAGACCGGCAGACTACCTTATATTCTATCAGACAGCCTTGGAGTTGGCATGGAAGACCGCCGTGCTAATTTGCGCAACATGGAAAGTCGAGTCACTGGGATTGAAAGGCAGAAACTAGTGTGCGCACAAAAAACAGCGGCAAACGCGCAACCAACACGGACAACAACAATAACAATCCTTGTGTTGCCGTCGTGTCTCTACTGAGTGAACGCACAGTGGGTGGGCTCCACAAAAAACCTCATCACAAGGGTTACGGTGAATTCTGACACTAAAAACGTTCGACCGGACATGAAAAGACCAGAACGTCACAAAAACAACACGGTGGACGCAGTGCAGCGCAGAGTGCAACAACTCCATCTAAATCTGTCCAATCATACCAAAAATCTGTCGTTGGCGGTTGCCAGCGGCGATCTCCTACCGCCGAATCGCGTCGGACTTTTCGATGGCGACTGAATATGCAGAGATTATTGATGAAAGTACAACAAAGAACATGAAAAAAGCGCATGACAAACTCATAAAATGTCAAATACGCACTATACGTATAAGCTGGAACACTGATTGGCCCGTTATAAACAACGTCAACAAAACTAGGGTTGATTTGATGGCTATCTCGGGTTTCAGCATTTTCATAACTGCAGAAAACAACCGACGACCAGTGCGACTGGCTTGCTGATGTTTTTCCAAACCAAATATCACTTTTGCCTGTTTACAATGGGCCACTTACCTAATCAACATCATAACAAAAGGAAGACGCTAGCTATAGGAGAGATTGCATTCCAAACATAGTGCTAAATTCGCGAAAACTACAAACACGGTCAACTATAAAATGCCGAAAATAGTGGCAGCACACGTTCACGGCACTGTACCCATACAGTCCAACCACCAGCTCATAAGACGCCTGTTACGGTTCCACGTGTTTCGAAGCACACGCGGAACCGCAACAGACGTCTCATGAGGCACAAGCTCGTGGCTGGACTATGCTACATCAGCAATCATATTCAAAGGGACAAACACGTGAAAACAGTTTGCAATGGTTTAAAAATGGTCGCTATTACATAATCATAATTGGACATGGAACCACAACTCACAGTTTTAAGGTTGTCCAGTCATTTTCGGCCACCAGAACTATAGGTATGGTAGATGGCCAGCGGCATATTGTGTCGTAGAGCAAAATATCATTCAAAAATGTTCGCCATACACAAGATCACTATAAAGGAACGCGCAGCCCCTAAAAATACCCATTCGGCAGGACGTACCCTTCTTGGCGACGATGGCTGTGTGTCGGCATTCAACAGTCCCCTTGTCTGCGGCGCCAGTGCATTCGAACTGGACGTCGATGTGGACGGAGTGGGCGTGAGCAGATTTGGCTGGTTTTCCGGCGATAAACTGCCGCCATGCGTGTCTGCAATGCATTTTCTCCTTTTTTTGTTATAAAATTACCCGTCGTGTTCCACACGCTTTCTATTTCAAGATCTAGCTTTTTTCACATTCTTTCGCGAGGTGTCTATGAGCAAACGAGTGGCATTATGTCCCATGTATAAATGCCCAAGCTTCAAGTTGATTACGACAAATGTGTTCAATATCTTTGACACACACATTCAAAAGATAGAGTGTTAATCCAAGTGCGACAAGTAAGTACTATCCTATACTTGCGTATTTTTCCGCAAAATATATTTTTGGAAAAAAACCGTTTTTTCGAAAAAAAACGGTTTTTTTCCAAATATTTTTCCAGTACTTAAGGATACCCATGGCCCAAAAACGCCTATTTTGGAGAAAATTTCGTCGGGAAATGGCCTGAAACAGACTAAGAATGCACTTGGAGAATAAAAAGTGCTCATTTTGAACTGTTTCGTACCGATTTACATTGGTTTTGACAACATCCTATCGCAACCTTGGAAAATATCTCGGAAATTTTTGGAAAAAAACCGTTTTTCCCAAAAGTTGCCACTTGGAAAAATTTCCGGAAAAATAAAAACGTATTTTTTCGGGCCTCGGAAAAAAACGGTTTTTTTTTCGAAAAAACGGCTTTTTTCCGGCCCGCAAGTATATACTATCCCGTTCGAAGACACCATAGAGCACCAGGTTGACAAAATAATAAAGTTTCCACAAATTCTAATTCTCTGATTGTGATTAATAAAGCTGGTTAGCAGATCACAAAAGCTGAAGATCGTTTCTAAAATAGGGGTTATTCCAACCTTTGTGGACCACTATTTTATTGACACTTCACGAACTAGACACCGCACTCAAAACAATCTGACGAACCTAAAATATGGTCAGCGACATTGCACACAGCACACGCACACATCAGTGCAAAAATTAAAAAACACCATTAGTGACAAAAACCCAAAACAAACGAAAAAGCGTTTGTGCCCTGTGTGCGGAGCAGCTGATTTTGGACTGCAGCCCTCTTATGAAGAATTGTACGGTTTGTAACAATCAGCAATTGCTGAGTACGCTCCTGTTTTACGGATATTTTGGACTGCGTTGCAACTGCAAAAGACGTGGCACAGACAAACAAGAACGTACAAAACCCCAATTTATGATAGAGTATCAATGAATGAGCGAGCTGCACAAGCCCGGTGCAATGTCAATTTGCATCCAAAATCAGCCGCCATCGACTGTCAAGCAGAGCATTGCCGAGAGACAGTGTCGCCGACAGACTCACTCTTGACGGCGGTCGAGCCGAAGCCTCCGAATCGAAATCTACTCGCGAACGCCGACGACGTTGTGATACGATGGTCGACTGCGGGCGCGCTTTGCGGTGGGGTAAGCATCGCGTTCGAACTTAGATTCTGTCCGCCGGGCGACTTTGACCGGTCGCCTTGGCCGCCCGACCGACGCCGTGATGACGAACGGCGCTGGGGGTCTGAAAGCGATACTCAGCTGGCTGGCTCTTATGGTGCATCTACAGCTAGACTGGCTATGGCTTGAGCAGTGATAGTCACTTGTTGACTGACGGGCAAACAAGGAAGTACAGTAACACCACGCCAACACGAGCTCGATTTCGGAGGTGGCAGATTAGTGAAACATTCAGACGTGGCTGGCTGCTGATTTGGGGAATGATTGATACACGTTGTCGAATACAACGTGGTGCCTGAGGATTTTCTTTTTCATTTCTTTTTTTAAGCACACATGATTGCTCGTGCACAGGTGCTCGTCAAAGGCTTCTGAAACAAAAGCAAAAAAGGGGGTTTCGGGTTTTCGAAGGGAGTTTGCACAACCGGTTAGTTTGCACATATTGGCATTTTTGTTTTTTGGTTCTTTTGGGATTACTATCATTGTCCGATGGAAGCACTGTCCAAAGGCCGATGCACTGGAAAAATATTCAAAAACTTTTTTCAGTACCTTTTTTACAGAAACTTGCTTGATCTGGAGATGACCAGCAGATATCTGTTTCTGAAAAAACACACCTGATTGCAAACACCGCAATTACCTAATCTACTAGTAATGCTGCTGACCATCAGCCGCTGAAACAGATTATCTTGACCACCAAATGTTTCACGGTTGTGTTGTGTACTTGTACTACCTTATGTGCCCGCTAAGTGCCACGAAAGTAGCTATTATAATGCACAACAACCACTTGTGACACAATTAACCAAAATGTGCGTGTGAACCTGATTCAAGTATTCAACTACTACTTACATTACACGCAAAGTGCTTTGCTGTCGTTTCACCACAAAAGCGACATTGAAACAAGACCAGAAATCATAAAAATGCACGACAACAATATTTCACTCAGACATGAAAACCGAGCCTGCGAAAAACATGACCGTTGTTAATAAAAAAAAAACATTTCGGAGAAAGCTTGCTAGTGCAACGTGAAGCAGCTTTAATCTCGAAGCGGTGCGCGCAGAAAGCTGGTTTGTTGCGAAGAACAACGGAAAGACTACCGATCCTTGATATTTTTTGACATTTTTTTAGAACAAACGCATCAAAGAATGCAGACCAACCAGTCGCATCGTCTTGCTCAATTGTGGGCACTTGCAGTTGCCGGATTTTGAAGGGTTTCTGAATGAATAACAGCAATTAGGAAAACCCATAAAAAGAGAGAGAACGGATCGTAGCGGATCAGCTCTGGTCGCGTCTGACTTAAAAATCAAATTTCAGATGCACTGTTGCAAATCAATTGGAACCTCCGTAAAAGTTGGCTGGTCTTCAACGTTGGTTTGGTTGAAATTACAGGCACAAGTAAATCTGCAAAAAATTGGCTCGAAAAGTTGGATGATAAAAAGATACATGTCGGCAGTGGGCACCATGTTGGATGTTGGAGGAAATAAATACAACGAAATAGAAAACCAGTCACTTTTGGATCGCTATTGGCAATGGCGTATATGTTCGGCGCCGAGTAGGTTCGTTCCCGAGGGTCACCTTTCTCGATCGAGATGCCTGTCTTGGACTGGTCAAAACCGGGACGACGCAACGCTCCCTGATAAAACAAGGACGTCTCATGGTTTGAATTTTGAAGCGAGATCTCATTCTAAATGATGACTTTGTAAATTGATTGCTTCCGCAATCATACCATAAAATGTTCTCGACAATCCCTTCCATATACGTATCACATAAAACCGAAACCTGAGGTTTGTCAATTTGGGTATCCAATCCGCTGCCCGAAAATTTTGCATTTTGGGTGTCCGGTATTCGGACCTTTCAATTTCCTAGCTGTTCGTGATCTTCCATGGAACGAAACCCAGCTCCTCATTGTCTGTGGTTTTTATTGTGGTGTCGCTCGTGCAATTTTATGTTTGAAATGGTGCTAAGAACGTTAATGAATTACAAAACGCACTGTTCCACATTCAACAAAATCTCGTCACGTGCAAAGTATGGCCCCGTGTGAACATCTTAAAAATTCTTTACAGTGGAGGTTCTTTATAGTGACAAAAGTGATCTGGTACCGTTTATGTCACTGTATAGAGGATTGACCATATTATTTACAGCGAATGAGAACGCCGAGTTCTAATCCAGTCCCCACAAAGATGGCAAACTGTAATGCAGGTAACAGACCTGTCTCTCGAGCGTGGGCCTTGCACCACCAGCACTGCTTCCGTGAGGTCCACCACCTACAAGTGGAGACGGTGGTATCACATGTGACGTGACCACTGTGGTACGTGGCAGATTAGGTTGCGTAGCAGCAGCAGGCAGACCGCCAGCTCGTGAGGTGCCACTGTCGGACGGCGGTGTGGCTGGAATAAACATTGGCTACAGGCTTCGTCCAAACTTGAGGGTATACCTCATTTGAAAGTCCACAAACTGTGAAGTGCACTTTGCAAGTGGAATTCCTTTTGTGGCACAAAATGGGGAAATTCCAGGCACATGGCTTCAGACTTTTCGTTTTTTAGTACAATCAAGAATTTCAGATGCAAATTGACCTTTCATGCCCATAGGTGGATCGCGATGGCGCGCTAGGCAAGTGGTGAACTAATGCAGTACATAATGACTAATGAGAAAAAATTGCATTCAATGGCAATCCTTGCCATAACAGCCCGCTAAACATTATGAGACAAGACAACTGACATGTAATCAGTGTAAAGCGACCTTCGGTTGAACCATCGAAATACCAATTTTCCTTCGAAGTCAGATTATATGCATGATAATTCTTATCCACAATTTTTTGTCTCACAATCGAGTAAAATTCCCGAAATCTATTTATGCGCGGCGGATTATCAAGTGAGAGATGTTGTTTATGATCGGCATTTGATAATTTTCTCTCCAAGATCGTGAAATAAAACGCCAACGGGGAGTCGAAATACATTTTCTAATGGAAATATTTTCGCAATTGCACTTGACTGGCCACAAAATGAACAGATACCTATGGTGGCGCGACTGCAAGAACTTTACCCGAGCACAACAGTGATACGTGTGTGTCTGCGTGTGTGATGACTAATGCTTTGACAGATTGAAAGCCGTTAAAAACCACTGGCATAGGACATGGCCGGCTATTGCATTGTTAGATTGAAAATAACCTTGTTGTTCGATTACACCAATGCAAAACCGTATGAGTTTCCCTGCGGGTTTGGAATGTTTTCGGCCATTTGTATGCCTCCAATCCTTGCTTGGGTAAGTTTTTCTATAAATTGCTTCCTGTGCGTAGCAAAATGTTATTTCAACATCAGCAGGAAAAACAAGCGATGCTGATCTTTCACCAGGTTGTACATGTACAAAACATGGGGACATTACGCAAAGGTATGAGAATTTCAAAATGGAAACAAACCCCAAAACTCACATGCAGTCGGTTCAGTGGGTGTGCGCGCTGAATGCATGCCGCCTTGGGCAGCAAACTGTTGCAATGCTCTGCAAAATGTTGCATTTTTTTAATTAATGCAGAAACAGGGAGATTATTCAAGAAAATGCAACAAAACACTAACTGCACGCTTTCGTATGAGAACGTTGAGATCTTATCACAGTAGGCGGGCACGCGCGAGCCGCATTTCGAGTGGAATTTGAAACAACAGAACTCACACCGATAGCCCTGCAATTTTATTATGTTAAAGTTATGAACCATTCAGAAAAGACTGCGATTGAAAAATGATTACGAGCAACCAAATAAGTTCATGTCTAACCTGTAGTAGAATCAGCTTCTGACAGACATCACAGTAGGTCACCGAGAAGAACGTTTTGCTTTTCTGAAATTGTGGAGAGATAACATAACATGCATCTGTGGGACTAAAAAACGCGTTCACAAAGAACTGCAGTTTCTATTTTTATTGCAATTGACCATTCAATCCTGACCGTAGTCCTGAACCGGGGAGGAAACAGCATTTTCAGGGACATAAGGAATCATGATGACTGAAGCACCATTTGTTTTGCCACAAAATGTTTCGTGAAGCACAAATATGACAAGCAACCTATTCCAGCTATGGCTACGGTTTAGTGCTCCGAACAAATTTGTTGCAAAACAAGATATTGGGTGATATTTTCGAAACGGTGTAAAGGTCAGCTGGGTGTAAAGGTCGGTGGAAAGCTCGGTCGACAGCTCAGTGTGATAGACCTCGGTGTAAACTTGAAACATTCCACGTTGATAACAGGCAATGTTTCACGTTTACACCGAGCTACGCCGACCGAGCTTTCGACCGAACTTTACACCGACCTTTACGCCCAACTGACCTTTACACCGTTTCGAAAATTCCACCCATGGTAAGATAAAAAATATAAAACGTGCAAAACTCACAAAATTGTGTTCAATGCTCATGATCATCGGAATTAACGAGCTGTCCACCCAAAGCTCCTCACATTCTTCGCTCAACGTTGTCAACTCGGTGTAGAGGTTGACTTGCGGAGAATTGCTGCAAAACAAATGAACGAAAGTTATTTCATTTTAAATTTTTGAATTTATTACGGTCCAAGACCTACGGAATATTGAAATACGCTGGCTGTGCCTGATATGCATCTGGTTTTGGATTATGTTTCGCTAACAGCCTGCTCCCAGGGCTTCCAAAAAGAACAACTATAACAGTTATTTGTTAATCACACAATTTTTAAAAAAAGATGAACGAAAATTATCACGTAAAATGCGTAGCCCAAACGTAGATGAAACCCAATTATCCTGACTGCATCACACCAGCGCCAGATGAAGAAAAACACGTGCATCAGAAAAACGTATACATACATCGGTTCAATAATATTTCCATAATAATCATAATCTTCTTCACTTATTTCTTCTTCCTCGTCCAAAACAGAGCGTCTCTCAATCCTGACTACGTTTTCGCGCGGCAATTTGTAAAAGTGATATGTCGGCTTGAAAATGCGTCGCAAATGCGAATAGACCACGCGGGGATAGTTGACTGTCAACTGGGGCTTCATTTGACTTTTTTGGACCATCAAAACATCAAAAGTCGAAATTTCGAAATAATGAGCTGTTCTAAAACATATTATTCCGATTGACTGGATACGACCTTTAGAGCGTTATGTAAAGGCACTGGTACAACTTGCTATCTGGGCCAGTTCCCACTCCAAACAATGTCCAAAGTTCAAACAAGGAATTAGCAAGCAAGCCCAAATATTGGGGCCGAGTTAATAGTTTTGACGCCATAGGCACGGAACGGTGAAACGATACGATGCGCCTGCAGTGAAAAAAAAGGAATATCGTTATTGGGTACCTTGACAGAGTTCCTGGTCCGGTGGGAAGATCGGAATATTAGAGCCATTTTTGGCGTATAAGTTTGACCGATTTTTGCCCCTTCGCGTGGCATGGCACCAGGCCAGTGCTCAAGCCCAATAGGCACACCCAATACTGAATACCTCAAATTAGACCCGACCCGATGCGTATGTTGAGATCAAATACTATACTGGCAGGCGGAAAAAAAACCGGTTTTTTTTCCGGAAAAAAAACCGAAAAAAAAACCGTTTTTTTTCCGAGACCCGAATACTTTTCCGTTTATTTTTCCGTGGGTACCTTTTCGGTTTTTGATCGGAAAAATATCGGGAAATTTATTCCAATTTTTCCAAAAAATTGTAATGCAAAACTAATGAGTTTTTCGATTTCAGTGAAAAATTGGCTCGAGCACAAAAATTAACCGGCCCAAAAAGCGTGTAAAACGGAAGTGTTTTCGACTGACTTCAACACTCTTCAAGAGCACTCTCGTCACTTCGAAAATAATTTTACGAAAATTGTTATATTTTTTGAATGACGTCTCAAAAAGTACTGCAAGTATATTTTGAAAAAAAAACGGTTTTTTTTCGGAAAAAAAACCGTTTTTTTTCCACGAAAAATAAAGAACGGTTCTTTATGACAGTATATCAAATACCCAACAGTTGTGTGGTGTCAGAGGGGTGTCGGGTGCCCAAAAAATGTAGGTGTCGGGTGCCTCCGGATGTCGGGTTTTTTGGGACCCGACACCCGACACTTACAGTTCAAAACATCAGTTTGCGAGAGCATGAGAGAAAATTCAAATCAAAGTCCAAAGGCGCAGAACGAAAGGGTATTTCAGAAAAAACGAAAAGACGACGGAACAGCAGAGGGGAAAAGCAAAGCCCAAAGCACCAAACACCAAAAGCAAACACCCACAGAACCAAGGGGCAGGGAAACAAAGGCAGCGAAAAAAACAGCCCCCAAAAAAGAGCCCCCCCCAAATACAGCCCCCAGGGGCAAAAAAAACACCCCCAAGAACACAACAAAAAAATGGCGTATGGGGTGCCCAGACACACAAAAAAACAAAAGAAAAAAAAACAAAAAGCGCAAAAAAAAAAAAAAAAGAGGAAACAGAAAAAACAAAGCAAACACAAAAACAAAAAAAAACACCACAAACAGGAAAAAAACAGCAAAAAAACAGCCCCAAAAAAAGCCCCCCAAAACAGCCCCAAAAGAAAAACAGCCCCCACGAAAAAAAAAAAAAGGGCGAGGAAAATTTCGATTTCTCAACGAGACCACTGCTAAGATCCCTACTTGTTTCGGCTTTTCCTACCCTTCACTGTAGTGGCTGGGGAGGGGGTGGGGGGGGGCCCCCCCGGAGGGGATACTCTGTCAACATTTCCTTATGGGGGCAGTGTAGTTCCTGGTGGGCTGGGAGGAGGGGTCGAAATCTTCATTCATTCATTCATTGTGGTGGTCCGTCGGAATTTGAAAATAATTTTCGCTAATTTCGTCGCAGTTACGGTGTCGATGTGCACGTAGGTGGTTAGATTGGCAACATTGCAGCGTCTCATTTCACCTGAGCACGAAGCTGCCGTCGCTTTTTGGTCGGATCCGAATTTGTGTTTTCTGGTTGGTTTCGGTTTTCACACTTAAATTCGCGTAAAAATACACAGTTTGTAAAAAACGCGAAATTTTCCAATGTAACCATTTTCTTTCAGAAGGCGATGCAGCTGCCGCAGACCGTTGCAATGTCGATGCCACCAGGTACCGCTTATGTCTTTCGTTGTAATTTTGAAACAATTTGTAATTTTCGTGGCTGAGAGTTATTGAAATCCGAACGCGTTTCGTAGTTGAACTGCAATTCAGTAAAAAAATGATTGCAGGTAGTTCGCCGCAATACCACGGTCCGCCACCAAACGTTATGGTGGGCGCCACACCACCCAATCATCAGCCAATGATGATGCAGCACGAACCCGGACCTCCGGGGCCACATCCAGGGTATGTGTATGAGATTTATGTCTGTTTTGTTTAAGTTTTGCACAAAAACGTTTTTGGCAGCATTCCTTCATTCAGTGAAAGAATAGTCTTGCTTCACTAGTCATAAATCCGATGTTTGCATCTTGAAATGCAGTCAACCCTCTCGGTAGTAAATCTGCATAAATAGCGAATCTCTGCATGGTGAACGACAGACAGACACTGCTCCGAATAGTGAATGTGTATGGTGAATGAAAACCAATTCACCGCACAGTGGGTTGACTACTTTGTTACTGTCCTTAATTTGCTGACGGACTGCTTATTATCACCTGCTGTGTGCTCCCTCGTGTGACCGCAGGTGCTGCGTCCACGTGGGCGAAAGAATACGTTGATTGATTAGTTTCCTCTTTATTTGTTGAATAATGAATATGTGGGAGCAACAAATCGTTGTCTTCTGTCGTTTAACATTGATTCATTTAACTGACACGACACCCATACCACGTTTGCTCGTGTGTACCCCGTCCGATCTGGCAGGCTAAGCAGTGTTTGGCCTGGTTAGTTCTGGGATCAACCCTCAGCGGACGGAGCAACATCAAAGTGGTGTCGTGCGTCAACCCAGCCTTCCATCCCTGAGAAGGGTCGGTAAATGGGAAGCAGCAATTGCTGCGGGTAACAGGGACCTACCCATTAGAGTCACCGGCAACGGGTTGTTGGTAGGTCCCTCGCGGAGCCTAAATTCGGCGGAACGCCTTTACCTTTTTTAACTGAGCGTAGTAACCTTAGCTTGAGTATATATTGGCGGGGGCGATCGAAAAAAACGCTTGAATATACGAGCTTCTTCGCGAAAAATAAAACTTTTCTGAGGCCCGCATTGTGTTTTTCAAGGGCGTTTATCGTTTTTTTATTTTTGTTTTCCCAAAATATTGTAATGCATAACCGATAAGTTTTTGCTTCGGGTCAATTTTGGACTCGATTTTCGGATCGAAATTGTTGGTGAAATCCTACTTTTGCGTCATGTGTGCATATTTTGCTCCCCAACCACCTTACTTTTGAACCGGACCACTGGTGTAGCTGGGGGAGTGGGGGTCCCTTTAGGTACAGTAGGTAGGTAGGTCGACGCTCCATCCTGGTACAGTAGGTAGGTCGCCGTCCCCCGGCTGGTACAGTAGGTTGCGATTTTTTGCTCAAAACGGTATAAAATCGGTATTTTTCACTCCAAATTGGCGAAAAATCGCGCGCTACGCGCGAAATTAGCGTTTTAGGACACATTTTCATCAATATTTAAACCTAAAAAATTTTGTTCCCCCCCAGCTCGGCCGGTACAGTAGGTAGGTTGCCGTACCACATTTTGGTGGTACAGTAGTAGGGTTAGAGAGATGTCGGGTGTCGGGTGCCAAAAAAGTGTAGGTGTCGGGTGTCGGGTACCCCCAGATGTCGGGTGTCGGGTTTTTTTGGACCCGACAGCCGACACCCGACACTTACGGTTCAAAATATCAGTTTTGCTGAGAGAAGAATTTTGAGAGAAAATTTTCTTCGGACTAAATGTTTCCGAAGACGCAGAATGTGACATTTTGGTGTTTATTTAGTGTGAAAATACTTGAATTCAGTAACCTGAGCCAAAAAATTGCACTAATGATGCAAATGAGCAAAAATTTGCCTGTTTTTGGTCCAAAAACAGGTGTCGGGTGTCGGGTTTTTTTTTCAAAAACTAGATGTCGGGTGTCCGGTTTTTTGCAACTGTCGGGTGTCGGCTTTTTTTCTCAGATGTCGGGTGTCGGGTACTTCTAGATGTCGGCTGTCGGGTGTCGGGTACCCCCCGACCTCTAACCCTATACAATAGGTTGCCGCCCCCGCCTGGGTAGCTACATCACTGGACCGGACTACCCTAAGTACTGGAAACGTATTTGAAAAAAACTTTTTTCAACAAGAACCGACCATTTTTTCATGCCGACCCGGCCAACATAGTCAGTTGCTTCAAGCTTCACAATTGCATAAGTTCATGGCACGCTTTTTGCCAGCTGATTTTGGTTTTCAAGCAGTGCACCTTGTGTGTCTGTACTTTTCGATTACATACACGTGAGCTCAAGCGGCCTGCCTGTGCAACTAGCTTGTACAGTGTAACAGCTGTAAGATTGTTGTAGGTTGCATAGCCAACCATAATCATGTACATATACAAAAATCTACGTTTAGCAATTGCGCAACATAGTCCGTGCATTGATAGACTGTACCGCGTACTGTACGTGTACATGTGCATATAATACACATCAGCATTGCATGTACGCTATGGTCTGACATTTTTTCGTGCCCATCGGCCAGCCATATCCAGCCCTAAAGCTTTCTCTCTCTCTCTCGTTCTCTCTTGTCTCACTCCCGCTCTCTGCTACTTGTGGCGTATGCTGTTTTGTGCAGCAGCTGCGGTATTTATCGAAGCTAAGCTGGTTGATATTGTCTCTGTTCTGTCTGCAGTTCTTGCATTTGTTGCCAACGCCCCGCATCGAAGGCGGCGGCCAGTTTGCAATTTTCATTATCAACATTGTCGTCTCACGGCGGGCGGCAGCAGGCTGTGATGGCTTGTTACTCTGTATTTGATTTCCCGCATCTGCCTTTGTCGACCAATTGTGCCACGCCTGAGCTTATCTGGCCGCCCGACCCGCAACAACACCAAACCACATCGCAACAACAATTGACGCAACAGAATGTTGCTGCACTCATGCAACAATACCAGTATGAACAACAACAACATCGACAACAACACTTGTTGCACCAGCAACATCAACAACAACAGCAGCATTACGTTGTTCAGCATGTACAGAATCGTTTCGTGCACGTAGCTCGCACCCCGCACAGGTTGCATTCTCGTGCTGCTATTGAATTTGCATAGGCTTAGAGGAATATTCTTAGATATGCATCAAAGTTACATTTAGATAACAGTATAATGTATGTATTTTGTGCAATTGATGATAGTATAATAATAATAATTACGTTTTCAGGATGCGTGGTCCAATGGTCTCCGGTCCTGGTCCAGCACCAGGCCCCCCTCCGCCGGGCTACCACCCACATCCAGGTCATCCCGGTCACCCCCAGGGCCCGATGGGACCCCCGCAGCCGATGCCACTACCCCCTGAGGCCTACAACAGCATGCCGGTCGAGGCGCCAATACTTGAATTTAAAAAACGACTCGCCACCAGAGTGGATGTTAGTTGTGGTTTTATTATATTATATTCTTGTAACTTGACACAACACACTAATTTTATATTCGACTGATCGGTTTAGTAGACTAGTCAGCCATACAGACTTGTTTGTTTCAATCCGGGTGCATATTTTTGAAGGGTCGGCTGGGTGTGGGTGCGCTCTAGGTAGCTGTATGCAACTCATGATCTGTTATGAACGCTGAATTGATTTTCCCCGTGTGTCTGTGCCTGTGCGTGTGCCAAAAGGATGTTGTGTGGTTATTTGGTACAGAAGACTGGTTGAAATGGGATGCCACACGAATGCACGCAACCACCCAGCACTGGCTGACTTTGGAAATTCCGGCCCGATTTAATGAGTTTATTCGGTACCAATTGTTCATGCCGACATTAATAACAAGAAGTCAAAGGGTACCCATGTGCCCAGATTCTATACGAGCGCATACGATGGCGGGCGCGGGCCGGGCCGATTATAGCATTCAGTCAGCAGCAGCTTGTTCATGCGCAGAGGCGTAAAGCAAACATGTCCTTCTTGTGAGCTGGAACTCGTATCGGCTGGCGCGATACGGTGACCGGCTGGATGGAGCCGTGTTGTCAGGTACCGAGAAAGTGCTACGATACATTAGCGCAATCCTTGTCCATACCGAATTATTGCTCACATTATTAAACCTTACGGCCTTGCTTGCCCGTCAACGGCCATCGTGGCAGCCGGGGGTCGATACATGGGTACAGCCCGGTTACACCGTCCGAGGTCCACGGCTCCACTTTCGTCCTGCCAACACCGCGAGGAAAGCGAAAGGAGAGCGAGGCAGAGCACAATCACATACCTCCACCAACCACCGGCCATAACTAACATACGGTCCAGTGTCCCGGTCCATACATACGTTCGCATGTACACTACGCATGTCCACATCAGTCAGTCAGTGCGCGCTCTGTGGTATCATTTTACGCGCACATAAGAGCCGCTGTCACTGGCTGAGCTGCTCGCAGTTCCAGCGAGCATACAAACACGCAGCAGCCTCAGTTTAGCACAACGTGTAAGACACCGCGCACGCACAAAGATACAAGCTGGAAATATTCATGCATGTATGTGTATGCAAGGAACAACAAACCTTGTCCAGGCAAAGCAAGCAGCACAAGACAGAACAGACGTAAGCTGTCCACAAGTGTATCACTGACTGACGTTATGTAGCTGCTTGCTTGCTGGCTGTGACCAATAGGAGCAGACATGGCCAATTGACGGGTACACGCGGGCCTGACCTGACAGGGTACATCAACAAGGGCACCCGACAATTGCACATGTATGGTGACTGACGACAGATAGTGGGCATAACAAGATGTATATGCTGACTGAATGCCCTCTCATGGGCCCGGCCCTGCGCCCGCCATCGTATGTGCTTCGATACAATTTTGGCACATGGGTTACCCTTTGACCTTCTTGTTATTAATGTCGGCATGAACAAATTGGTACCGAATAAACTCACTACGAGATCGAGGCAGTGACGTTCCAAAGTCAGCCCACTGCTGGGTGGTTGCGTCTAGTTGGTGTGGCATCCCATTTCAAGCCAAGTTTCTCTGTACCCAAATAACCACACAACATCCTTTGGCACACGCACAGGCACAGACACACGGGGAAAATCAATTCAGCGTTCATAACAGATCATGAGTTGCATACAGCTACCTAGAGCGCACCCACACCCAGCCGACCCTTCAAAAATATGCACCCGGATTGAAACAAACAAGTCTGTATGGCTGACTGCTCTCTAAACGATTAGTCAAAATGTGAATTTGCATGTTTTGTGTCAGTTACAAGAATGAGTGTGGTCAACCCGCAACTCACACCTCCACTCTGGTGGCGAGCGTTGTTGGTTTCATATGCGCGCTGGACGGCATGCTGTTGTAGGCCTCGCGGGTCGTGGCGTCGGCTTCAGGTACAGTCGGCCCTGAGGTAACCCGGATAACCTGGATGTGGGTCATAGCGTTCAGCGGGGGGGCCTGGTGCTGGACCAGGACGAGAAACCATTGGACCACCGCCTGCTGAAAACGTAATTATTATTATTATACTATCATCAATTGCACAAAATACATATTATATCTATCTGATGTTAACTTAAATAATATCTGGAATGTATTTTTTCTTTCAGCCTATGCAAATTCAATAGCAGCAATGCAAACTATACGGTGCGAGCTACGTGCGCGAAACAATTCTGTATTATTGCTGAACAACGTAATGCTGCTGTTGTTGTTGATGTTGCTGGTGCAGACAAGGTGTTGTTGTCGATGTTGTTGTTCATACTGGTATTGTTGCATGAGTGCAGCGACGTTCTGTTGCGTCAATTGTTGTTGCGATGTGGTTTGGTGTTGTTGCGGGTGGGGCGGCCAGATAGTTCCAGCATGGCACAATTGGGCAGAAGGATAAAACAATTTAAGAGTGACCGCAGCCATCACAGCCTGCTGCCGCCCGCCGTGAGACGACAATGTTGATAATGAAAATTGCAAACTCGCCGCCTTCAATGAGCATTGGCAACGAATCCAACTTAACAGAACAGAGACAATATCAACAGCTGTACTCAATCCGCAGCTGCTACAAAACAGCATACGCCAAGCGCACAAGAGCGGGAGTAAAGAGAGAACAAGAAGCTATCGCTGATAACTACAATGACAAAATGTCAGAGCATCGCGCATGCAATGCTGATGTGTATTATATGCACATGTACACGTACAGTACGCGGTTCACTATTATCAATGCACGGACTATGTTGCGCAATTG
>JASAMV010003262.1:0-12300 GCA_030248065.1 Rhynchonema sp. JSB1_4
GCAAAGAGATTTTGTATGTTGCACAAGATTGCCAAACAACATTCACTCGCGTCAACTAGTCCGGGCAGACCAAAGTCAAACCGAAAACCTTTTTCACCTGGTAACCTGAGGATAAAGCAAACAGAGTACCTACAAAGATTGGAAACATGTTGTTTCAAACGCTCGATAAAACGTTCTCTGACGCATGTAACTTTCAAATAAGCCATTGTACATGTACGGGTAGGTATAATTCGTCTGTCAAGCGCGATCAAAAATTCCCTGCGGCCTTAGTTAACTTCTTCTGAAAATAGCAATATTTGTCTCAAGACCAGGAGATTCTTTCCACATGTCATGATCATGAACGAGGTGAATGGAACGCATTGGAAGAATAGGGCACGTGCTTATCACATGACTATAGTATTTGCGGCAGGGAAACATGGTACGTAGTGCATGTATAGCTGCGATTGCGAATGTGGTATGTTTGCGGTTCACAAACAAGCCGCAACCGAAGCCGGTGCCCCGGACTAAATTGCATTTTTTCATTGAATTCAATCCTTTCACACATCGTCACATCCACATGTGCAAATAATTTTTAAAATTAAAAATCCCGACGTGTCAGTTTTGCACAAAGTCATTTTTAGCCCATGATGAAGCACGTTTTTGGACCGTCATGAACTTTGTTGCGTATTTCTGTGTCAGTAAAGTTGGTGTTTGACGAAAATAATAAAAATATCGTTCATTGATAGCAAATTGGTTGTAATTTTAATGTCTGTAGCACCATAAGATTAAATCTACTCCAATATATACAGTATATACATAACATGCCACAATTTCACTAAACAAAATATGGAATATAAAGATACAGCAAGTACCCTGTTTACAATACAAGTGGCAAAAGTCAATTCAGGAAAATACAGCCTGTTGTCAATGTGAATGAGGAGCAATTGCCAAGGCAACTATTCACGAAGCCTCATCCACTTTTCTGCACGTAATCGGACGGAAGTTTGAGAGTTTCCTTGACCGTTACTTGCAATAAACATGATGTGACATTATAATCCCAATCAGTGTGGTGGGGCAGTTGATAATTCAATGCCGGGGGACAAGTCTATCACGTTGATTAATTTTCGGGCCTCATCTTGCTGCATATAGGCGTTGCAAAGAAAAGTTCACAAATTTATTCGTCCTCGTGTGTGGTTGCGGGTAGGGCTCGCGCGGGAAATTTTTTCCCGCGGAAGTTCGCGGGAGGGAGGGAAATTTGCGGGAAATTTCACGTCTCCGTTTCCCGGGAAATATTTTCGATGGTGGCATTTCCCGTGGGATATTTCCCGCGGGAAATAGTGCCTGAAAATTCCCGCGGGAAATCGGCCATTTCCAGCTTTTTCCCGTCCTTCGACCATTTCCCGCGCGGGAATTCCGCGGGAAACGGAAAATCGAAACGATCAGATCGTCTTTTGTTGGCTTTTCTTCTTTAGTATGGGTTGGAAATATAATTTTTGGCTTTTTCAGACCTGTTCATGAAGATCACGAACTTGTGCAATTGATTTAGACTGCATTTTTCAACTTGTAATTAGCGGCTCACGCACTGAACCGATCGATCAAGAAATTCACGGATTTTATGGCACGTGCGTGTAACTAGAATACTCGCTTGAACGTGTCTCAGCATGAACAGGCCTGAATTCTTGGTAAACAGTACTGTTATACAGTTGTTGTTCATCCTCCAAACGGCAACTTCACCTTTTGAGTGCCCTTTTTTTACATTGCCAGTTTACATCAACAGGCAATAAGAATTGTCATCCACTTTTTAAAACATCAAAGGAACGTTTATAGCGGGCAGCTATTGCGTTAGTAACTTCTCAAACCAAACACCAGGGCGAGAAATTTACGGGAAGTATGTGTTTTCCGCGGGAAATTTACGGGAAATTTCTATTTTCAGCGGGAAATTTTAAGGGAAATTCTATTTTGCGCGAGAAATCTGCGGGAAATATCACCATTTCCCGCGGGAAATTTCCCGTTTTCCCGCATTTCCCGCGGGAAATAGGCCTTTTCCCGCAATTTCCCGTCCTTCAAAATTCCAAAAACCATTTCCCGCGACATTTCCCGTCCTTCAAAATTCCAAACTTCCATTTCCCGCAAGAATTCCCGTCCTTGGGGAAAACGGGAAATTTCCCTAACTTGTCCCGTCCTTCAAAAAAAATTTCCCGCGCGAGCCCTAGTTGCGGGCAAAACAGCGGGTGACGCCACAGCTAAGCAAGAAACAGTGGGTTTTCGCAACCAGTGGCCACCTTGATGTACATGTTTGTTGGGACGTTGGGAAGCGAAGGCCTAAACCATCTAAACTAAACCCCAGGTCTGAGCCCAATGTGCAAGAGCAGCCCATTTCGGTCGCACAATAAAAGAATCCAGCCAAAATTTTGCCTGAATTGTAAGGCACGTCTCAATGCAGATCCTGGTGTCAATTTATTCAAATTCAAGTTTCAAATTTTGTCTTGTTTACGATATCACACTCACTACACCCACTGTGTTCAGGCAACTTGACAGTGACATTGGCAAAAATGTTTTGGGAAAAAACATAAATTGACCCCAGAGATCTGCAGCGAGACGTGCTTTGCAACTCAGGAAAGTTTCTAGATGGATTCTTCTTATTTGGATAGCCATTGTGCGACCAGTATACAAAGGCAGAAGCGGGTTGTTTTGTCGCCCGTTGCGTTGTTCTCGCTGTTCCGCACACCGAAAAAGTGCTATGGCTGACAAATTGAACTGTTGATCTTGATCCCCTTAGCTGAAATGCAAAACAGCATAAACAGAATCACCGCAACAACAACCCAATAATTTTGCTCAGTGGAACGAAAAGTATAGGGATATTGTAGAGTGGTTGACAAACTGGACACACTGCAGAAAGTTTCTGGGGCCTTGCTCAATCATAAGCTCCTATGTAAGTGCGTGTCTGTTAACAACTCCACAATTACACAAGCCACTCTCCAAGTCAACTATACAGGTAAAGAATTTAAATTCAACAATTTGTTCTGTGAATTACAGAGCAATCGGCGAAATTGGTGTTTTTCTCTGTGTTCTAATCTTTCGTGTATCACTGCCACCCCATTGATGCGTGCTAGAGTGCACCAGGGGCACTTGAGAGGGTTTTCTTCTGAGCCCAGCCAGGTCGCCGACGGTTCGGAATTGACGACTTTTGCTCAATTTCTCATTCCGAACCGACGTTTCCGTCGAACTGATCGACTGATCGGTGCTGTCGCGTCGCAGTTTTCGTTGTTGATTGGCTTCGTGCAGATCGTAAATGGTCTTGCTCTTCTTCAGAATCGGCATTTCGTTCGTGTGACGACGGAACAACGTGCGCACCAACACCACGCGACCTGCGTATCATGCGACAAACGTTTTTAAAGGGTGTGTCTAACGTCAACTAACAACCTACTTTCTTGGGTGTGGAAAGTGACACAGCACCGAGTTGACTTTGTTTGCAAAAAGGTCACTTCTTCAAACAACTGCTCATCACGAATTTTTGCATCCGTGATACCGTGAAACAATGCTGCTGCAGCTATTGCACAGATGTGCTGTTTACTAAGAAACGCATCGGACAAACAGGCATGTGCACGGTGTTTGACTAGTTGTGATGTCGTTGACTAAAGCCGTCTCACAATGTCGTTTGTGCCGGGTGTTCCATATAATTATAACAAGGAACAAAAACAAAAAAATCTGTGCAAAAAAAAGCAATCAGGCGTTGAACGTTGTGTGTGCCACTTTATAGCAAAATGTGTGTTAACAACCTTGGAACCACTTGCGTCAACTACTTCGCAATATTCCAACCTGATCTAGTCGCGTATATAACGATGTTGATACTGGCATTCATCGTTTGACATAAACCGATCATGCAGCCGAGCGTCATTTGAATGGCGGGCGGAGCCTGAAGGGTGTGTCGGACGTCAATAAACACCCCATTTTCTGGGGTGGAATAATGAAAGACACGCACCCCACCGCTAGTTGACGTTGTTGGCAAAAAACCCGCGTCTTGTAACTCGTTAAATCGATGGCATTACTTTGGGAATAAAATCCTGGCAACACCAAGTTCGCTTCTTCACTCAATCAATCCGCACCGAGACACGAAGCTGGTCGAAATTTGATGTTTGATTTTGCTCCAAAAGTAACTCTTTCATATGAGCGAGTCACGTTTTTTTCGTTGACAATCATGTTGGTGCTGTCTTTCATTCCCACCCAAGAAGTAGTCACATTACCTATAGGTGACGTTCGACACACCCTTTAAAGCGCGAATGTACCCCATCACAACTTACCCTGAAAATAGCACAGTTTTCAGCAGAAATACTTACTTTCGAAACATATACTTACTTGCTTTGCATTCGTTTGCTATAAGTGCCAAGAAACTTAACTCGGGCGTGAGAACGATGAAGTTCTGCGTTTGAAGTTCTGGTTTTTTTGCCAAAAAGTGTGCAATAGATAGATTTTGATATTATACAACAGTATCTCACAAGATCAACGGACTGTCTTGTCCGTGTCTTGCCAACTTACATCCAATGTGACCGCAGTCATTGACACCATACTTGGCGTGATCCAAAGCAACGCGTACACCGTAATTGCCGTGATCACTACTCGGTTCAAATGACGCTGTAAAATTGCTCCTGTTCAGCAAAATTTACGAGATTTTCTACAGTCCGACATCGTTATTATGCTAGTGACTGCGACAGCATCGAGGCAGAAGTTGTTGGTCATTATGTGGAGGTACCTCACCACACAGCAAATGGGGGCACAGAATTAAGGGGGCCAACTGCACCCAGTGCCAGCAGACAAAGTCATCTCTGGTAAAATATAGTATCGGTATCATGAGAAGATTAAAAACAGGTAGTACTTTGTGCAGGTAAGAACCATGTGGGGCTATCGAATAGTTTTTTTGGCTGATACTTTTCGTTTGGCCGATCTTTTGACATTTGTTGCGCTATATCTTATCGAGTATAAACAGCAATGAAACTGAGAGGACTGAAACTGAAACTATTGCATTGGCTCCTGTGAAAAGTTAAATTACCAAACTGTTTCGGAATTGCGTCAAAATTAGCACGAATTGTGCGTATTCAACACCATGGGGTCATTTTTACAATGTAAACCCCGACGAAAGTAGCGAAATAATTACAGTAGTAATCGCGATCGTATACCTGTTGTTTGAGCTCGCGTCGGGCGAATTTGGCGCCGCCAGTGAGCACCCTAATTTTGTCGGCCTCCTTGTGACTCAAATAGACCAACAGAACATAGAGCACGGTCATGACGATCATGTCGCAAACGACGATTGTCGACCAAAACATGTAGAACGGGTAGTTCCAGCATGTGGCCGGGTTGCAGAACGCCACCTGCGAGAAAAATAGGCTAATGCTGCTGTTGTTGACGCAGCAGCCACACCTGTGATTCCGTGCACACGCAGCTGGCTGGGAGTGTCTGCTGTGCAACGCTACAAAACATAGGCAGTTGCGTTGGCAACGTTAGTATAAGCCGAAAAACGTCGCTGCGCATTGCGTGTGAGCGCGCACTGACGACGACCGGGTGCACCACCCATCAGTGAAAACGAGGTCGAAACGGGTCACATCACGATAGGTGTACTTATATACGTTCACTTCGACTGCAAACTGAAGTCCCATTTTGAAATCCCATACTGTCACCTTTGTCTTCAAATTGATCCCAAAGAACTGGCTAATCGACAGCGACAGGTTGCAACCGAATATGAACAGGCCCCGCTTGATGGCCAGACTTTGGTGATCGAGTCTGGTGTAGAGGAATGGATGTCGTAGCGCACAGACACGATCCCACGCGATGAACAGCAGGAATGAGGATGAGCCTGAATGGACATTGGATGAAATATACATACATCATTATCGGTAGTTACATACATGGGCATGCAAACCAGTTTGGGACAAGACCGGGCCAATAATCTGAGAACTACAGTTTGAAATACCTACATGACTCACCCATCACCCCAAAGACGATTAGCCAAAATTCGCCCAGACATTGAGCTACCGTAACCGGCGTGTTTGCGATTGCCCTTATTTGAGCTCTGACTTCAGCGATTGCGCCCAGCCCGATGCACAGGTCGAAACAGGCCAGAACCAACAGATGGGCCAGACCCGGCGAACGACGAAGCTTGCCTGAGCTGGAAAGGGAATGGCGGTGTGCATATTGTTCTTGGGGTTAGGTGGCCATCTGGTGCATTAGCACTGACGATGACCTGGTGCACCGCCCGTCGGTGAAAACAGTACCAAACGGTCAAGTCTGCTTTACAATACGTGTACTATGTAGGTGTTTCATGCATTTCTCAGAGTTGCACCGTGAGTTTGAGGACCGGTGAATGACTCTGAGCCCCAAAAAGGTGCACGTAGCGTAGGCTCTGGTTGCCTGATGATAACCAATTAAAGGCTCACACCTTTGTTTAAGGTATCCATGTACAGTATATGCATACATCACGATTGTGCACAAGAACTACTGTTTGAAAAAATAGTACATGGGAATCCCAACAACTTACCAAGCGAACACAGTGATGATCACACAATTGCTGACCGTTGCACAACATGACCCGATGCCAAAGCCGACCGCCTGCGCGTAGTGCACCCACATCGGGTCATAGGGATCTTCAGAATAGGTGTCATTGGTGCTGCTGTTTGTCGAGTCAATGTTGTGGTGATGATAACTTTCATAATGCATTGAATTCACAAGATGGACTGCCGTTGAGTCGTTGTTATTCATCTTTGTCTTCCTCACCAACCCGTAAAATGGTTGCTCTGAGTCGATACATGCGAACAATGCGGTTGTCGGAAAGTGCATGCCTGGAGCAGACAAAATTATTGGAGATTGTGTTTCTAAGCTGGAGCGCAGTACCTGCAAAAGCTTTTACGGACAGTGTGTTGTGTGGCTTCGAAGGAAATGCACGGAGTATTAGCTGGTACATCTCCCATCCGTGAACAAGTTAGCGCAAAACTTCACAAGCACACGAAAGAGGACAGTAACGCGTTAGAGACTGTTATCATAACCTCGGCCATGGAAGCCTAAGTCATAACAGGGTCCCATTACTTCACGTTACCTTGACTTATATTAATCGCATACGTCTATCCTGGGCGAATCAAATGAAAACAAAGATCTGCATCAAAGTGTTTTCTGTTGCTTTGCGCACATGTATCACATTACAGTGACCAAAAATCGGCTATATGCTCCGGTTGCACGGTTTCGAAAAGCAAAAGAAAGAGATTGGGTGAGAGAGATGATGACAAGTTCCAGCTGGCTGACCTCCATTTGCTGCGTGCTACGCGAACAGCAACGTTGTTCAACACACAAATGTTTTGGCAGTGAAAAGGGAATTTACGCACCGTGGTGGAGAGCGTGTTTTTACGAAATACAGTGCGTTTCTCTTTCTTTTGCTTCCGAAATACGTGGAACCGGAACATTATTGGATCCGAACAAGCCAACTTCAAAGAAAGTCGTCTCATGAGCTCGTGGTTGGACTATACATACTGTAAGTTGTCAACTCAAATCCTCATTGGTCGTTTGTGCCGCATTGCATGTGGTGAGTTACTGCTTTGATGTCCCGAAGACGATTATGTGACGGATGGGCCCAGGACCATCCGTCGCCCTGGGCATGAAGCTGGGAAGGGCGATGGATGGTCACAGTCTCCCTCTAAGAATGCCTGTCATGCTCACAACGACAAATTCTATGAATAACTTTTACTCAGGTAAAAAATAGTATGCGGAAGTGCAGTTTGTTTGTTTGCGTGCCTTTTTATCCGCCAACAACGCACAATACAACTGCATCGAAAATACCAGGTACTCTTTGTATGAAGATTGGGATTATTCGTCGCCCTTGAAAACGCACCCCTTCAGAGGGGCAGATGGTCCTAGTGACCTTTGTGGGACCATTAGTCTTCCTTGGCACACGGACCATCCGCCCCTCTTAAGGGAGTGGGACCATCAGGCAGCCCCGAAGATATCACACAATCTACACATGTGCTCGAGAGGTACACACATGCATGACTAGCGGCACAACGCATAGCCTAACACAGCCTATTCAGACTCTTCAGATGTTTTGTGCTAATCGTTGAGCACACAAGTAAAATAATGGGGACCTATTATTCGCGGGGGTTTTCGTTGTTTTGGATCCTCAGGCAATTCGTGACCGAATGAGGTCGACTCAAGCCATGGTGTAATTGCTTGCCACAGTAAAATTCAATCGAGTCATTTGAGCTCTTGCGCCATCAATTAATGACATAAATACCTGAACCGTCAGTTTAGAGGCATTGCCCTACTAAAGTGAAGCACACTTTTAGACGCTAGTATTTCCGGACATCTTCGAGCTCGAAACAGTTCACTTGGTTTTTAAATTACAGTTTGCTCTTTCACAAAAGATTTTAAAGAAATTTCTGAAAACGCTGTTCTGTGTCGTGTTCAGGAAGATCTGATCAATTTGCAGGGACATGAAAACCATATTGCAACAAACGCCCGATTAAATTCATCACTTTCATATCGGAGGGGGGCCCCCGGCGCCGAAAAGACGCGCCAACAACCGCCGGCCCGCCACAACAACCGCCCCAAAACCACACAAAAAACCGCGCCGAAAGCGCAACGCGGCAAGAACAGCAAAAACGCCCCCCCCACAAAAAACGCAGGCCCAGACCACACCAAAAAAAGCAGCGCACACGAGAAACACGAGCACGCCACCAACCCACACAAAAAAAGCCAGACCAACCACACAGAGAAAGCCCCAAAAAACGCCAAAGGACCAGAACAAAAGACACTCAGAAACACGGCATCGCCACAACAGAAACCCAGACCAACACAAACAAGCCAAAAAGCAAAACCAAAAAAAAAACCAACAACAGCAAAAAGACGCCAACACACACAGAAGCAAGCAAACCGACCAAAAGCCACAAGAAAACACAAACACAGCCAGCCAGCCAGCACAAAAACAGGCAGGCAGCAGCCAGCAAAAAAGGCAGCAAGCACAAAGCACAACGCACGCAGAATAGAAAAACCGAATAGAGGAAAACAAGCGCAGAAAACGCGCAGCACTCAGAGAAAGCCGCGGCAAAACACGCGCGCAGCCAAAACAAACAAAATTCGAAAATCATTATAAAAAAAGCACAGGCCAAAGCGCAAATAAAAAACGCACAAAAACCCAAAAAACCTCTAAACAACATCCCAAAAAAAAAAAACAAAATCAAACAGAGCGACCGCCAAAAAGCAATGAACAACACTATACAAGCGAGACAGCAAAACAACAAAACAAAAGCCACTAACACGACACCAAAAAACCAGCAAAAAACCCAAAAAAAAAAAAAAAAAAAAACCACCTAAAAGCAAGAATGCGCCACCATAAAACCAACACAACTTCAAAACCCAAAAACAAACAAAAACATCACAAAACAAAACCAAAAAACAGACAAAACCCCCAACCTACCACAAAAAAATACAAAAAAACCAAAAAACAACACAACCAAAAAAAAACAAAAAAAAAAACCCCAACCAAAAAAAAAAACCAAAACAAAAAAAAAAAACAAAAAAAAAAAAAAAAAAACCAAAAAAAAAAAAAAAAAAAAAAAAAAAAAAAAAAAAAAAAACTAAACATTAATGTATCACGAAAATTACTTTTGATGCAAAGATCGGATTAAAAGTAAAATGCCTGAAACAGAAAGACCTTGTGAGTGAATTTTGGGATTTTCCATGCCAAATGATTTCGCACATACATATTGCAATGACTGTGTTGAACAAAATTTTATCAGGATCCCACCTGGGAAGAAAGAGAATATTCCAGAGTGTACAGTAGAGAGGCAATATTGACCAAGCACCCAGAGGCTGATCAGGTATCATTAGACTACGCAGTTGCTACTTTATACATGACTAACGTGCGCAAAGTAAACTGGGTCTTTGTTGAGCTCAGATAAAAACGCGCATGTCGGGTCTTGTTCTAGCCGGCCAGCTCGAATCTTTATGATGCTTTGAAATAAGTCAATTAGAGTTGCTGCGCTACAGCAGGGAGAATGTCGAAAATGAAAAACGTAAAACATTCACAATACCAAGCGAAGAAAACCCGAAAACCGCAAACCGCGAGCAAATCAAAACCAATTCGCGGCCCGTGAGAACGCGGAAACGCGCGGGGCGCTAGCTGAGACGTGACCAAACCAACCGAACTGATGGCACTCTGCTAGCTCATTGCCGGCTCCATATTTCGCCATTACACGGCGAAAAATTATCAAAGTCTGGTCTTTCATTAAGGAAACATAGTATGTTGAATAATATGTTTTTGAATAATGAGCATTCCTTTCAAACGAAAGTTAATTTATAAGGTTTGTATATGACTTCAGGCTAAAAAACGCCAGGGTCAAGCAACTTGCGACGAAACAGCCGTAAAACAGTGTATGCGATTCAAACCTGGAAGGCGAGTTAATGTGGTCCCGAACCCGAACTAACCGAGTGCCAAAATGGCAACTCTCCACAACACTGATAACAAAATGACCAACAGACCCATCGTATGAGTAAATAGGGTTTGTGGACACAAACGACTAAATTGGGTGAAACCTGTCTGCTTCATTCGAGATTGATATGGGACATCAGGAAACGTTTTGTACACATAATATTGTTGTTGGACAGACGCTTCTCGTAATTGGCGTGCCCAATTGGGCAGTTTTGATGATCGATGGCGCAAACAGACTAAAGGTCCATAGTCGAGTATGGGGACCACATGTCAGCTTAATGTCATTACATGGAGGAAAATTGTGCAACTATGGAAATGGGGAGAATAAAAACAAAGCGCGGTTGCGGTAGTTGACCTGCTGCTGTGCAACGCAGAATTAAGGAGCAGAATTGAATAGCAGCTCCCACCGGGACCCAATGAACCACACAAAAAAACTGATTCCTGATTAATTTTCATGTTGCTTCAGTATTAAGAAAAATTACCCGCATTTCAGTATGGAAAGCTGCTTTTATTGCGTTTGAGTCGGGAAACAAAAAAGCGGGAATCATTTTCGAATTTTGATTCACGAGTTCACGACTCATGTTGAAGATACGCACGACATGACCCTATAAAGCATTATTTCTTTTTGCGAGCTTCCATATTTTTAATGCCCCGCGCTCTTTTCAGTTGTAATATTTTTTCGCCATTTCCACTTTTCCGGTAAAACTTTTTCCATGTGCGACCAAATACCCACCTTACGTACGTTCGTGGGGGGTGCCATGGTCAAAATTTTTATTCAATGACCGATTCTGACCTGGAGCTGTTTTGAAATCGATTCAGTTTGAGTTAACCGACTTTTGCCATGATAAAACTTGACCGCATAATTCGTTCTACTTCTTGTTACCGTCAGAGCTCGAGAAGTGGAGATTAGAACAAAGGGTGTGGAATTCACAAAACAACGTCACACCTTTGTAGTTTAAAGTCAATTATATTTCGGCGTCACGCTGGCTCATGCAGCAGACGCGACTTTCTAAACGACGGTCATCTTTTACGTGTCGTTGCGCATGGTTGGGTGCTTCTATCGCCGTAAATATCCTTTTTACGGATGTAACGCAAGCGTCTTTAACGACCATTACTGAGTTTCATGATTTTCTGAAATGCGGTAAAAAATAAGCTATCGATCTTGAACGGAGGTATGAAAAAGTAAGCTGCGGTCAATGATAGTACATAACATTATTCTAAAACCACTGGTCAAAAATTGTAAAATTCGGAGCAACTTTTCAAGGGACAGGACGCTGACCCAAACCATAGGAAACATATGGGTCCCCCGGGACCAGCTGGCGAGTCTGTTTTAGCAGAGGAGCCAAACCAAGATGAGGAACTTAGGGATGTGGACGCGGGTCAATCTGCAACTGGGGTTGGGATTGAGGTCGTGGACAATGATATGAATGATATGCAGAACGGAAGCCGTCAGAAAGTACGCTTTGATCTACCCACGGCACCGTCCTCTATATGTTCAGATGATGAAGACTCGGGTAGCATCCGGTTGCTTCCTGATTCTGATGATTCTATGGATTATAAGAATACGTCTGATAGGTTGCAACAGCTGCTAAGCCAGTCGGAGGAATCCTACTCATGGGCGGAGTTGGTGGAGCAACAACTCTCCAAACCCCCAGTGTTGGAGGATAAGCCCTGTGAAGGTGGATACGAGGCAGGGGATGAAGCCCAGGTGGAACCCACCCCAGAGGGACAGATAGGTACCAAAGGAACGGGTCATAAGGGGCTAGTGGCCTTGCCTACGTTGAACGAAACGGTAGAGATGTCAGAACTGGGTGAGATAGAATGTGCTACGCAAAGTAAGGACGAGAGCACGGACG
>JASAMV010003263.1:0-87661 GCA_030248065.1 Rhynchonema sp. JSB1_4
TCGGTTTCCAGATAACCCCCCCCCAGTGCAAGTGGTACGACCCCCCCTAGCTCGGCTGGTACAGTAGGTAGGTTGCCGCCCCGCGGTTTGGGTGGTACCGAGTGCCGTTGCCGCCCCGCCTGGGTAGCTACACCACTGGGTACGACCCCCCCCCCCTAGCTCGGCTGGTACAGTAGGTAGGTTGCCGCCCCGCATTTTGGGTGGTACAGTAGGTTGCCGCCGCCCACCTGGGTAGCTACACCACTTGGTGTCACTCCCCAGCGACCCGCAACCTTACTGTACCACCAAAAATGTGGGGCGGCAACCTACAACCTGTACCCAGCAATCTTAGGGGGGTGGAGGAGAAGGTCTAGGTCGAAATTTTGATGAAAATGCTAATTCCGTGCGTAGCGCGCGATTTTTCGCCTATTTGGAGAGAAAAACACCGATTTTACACCATTTTGAGCCAAAAATAAGCAACTTACTGTACCAGCCGCCGGGCGGCGCCCTACCTACTCTACCTGGATGGAACGTGAACCTGTACGTAAATCGGTGCTAAACAGTTTAAAAATGAGCACTTTTTAGTATAGGTACATTTTTAGCCTGTTTCAGGCCATTTCCCGACAAAATTTTCTCCAAACTAGGCGTTTTTGGACCATGGGTATCCTTAAGTACTGTAACAATATATGAAAAAAAACGGTTTTTTCCGAAAAAAACCGTTTTTTTTCAAAAATATATTTTGCGGAAAAATACGCAAACGCAAGTATAACCAGGGTATTTAGAAAATCATGTGTATTTTGGTAAAAATGAGGCGAGTTTGAGAAAAGGCAAAGCCAAGGTGTATCAGTCAAACCTGACAAAATTTGCGTGCCGCATAAAAATGCAGCTGCAAGCTTAAAAATTGGACCCTGACCCTGGAAGTGGAAACGCGAGTCGAATTGTGGTTCCGAACATCTACCTAGATATACCATGAAGGTATTGTACGAAATTGACGACTTGCGCTCACACTCTAATGCGAATTGGATGGAGTCGCGCCGCTCTGAAATAACAAAGAGTAAAACAAGGCAGAATGGACGACCGGACCCAAACCCAAGCGAAGTCATGATACCTGATCTGCGCTGTTTCAGAATTATTGATATGGAACATTGGAACTTGATTTTCAGTTCTGAATCCACCGGCTCAGTGGAGGGCGACGCAGAGAAAGTCACCAGTGAAGGTGGTCGCAAGTCATCGACGTCAACAGGAGGCGGAGAAGATCAACCAAAGGAGAAGGAGACTGCGTCCAAAGACGAAACGGGTGCTCAATCGGCGACCGACGCTAAATCGGACAAAGCGGACGATCATCAAACATCATCAGATCACGATTCATCCGATTCAAAGGCCGTCGACAATAAAAAATCTAAAACCAGTTCCACCAAAGAGCCCAACCGATCGGCTGCCGGCGACGAGAGCGACAAAAGTCCGTCGCGTGCTGGTGATCAAACATCATCAGAAACGAAAATGACGGAATCCGATTCCAAATCGGACGCACGCGCCCGCGACGCTGCATCGGCCAGCAAGATGACTCCTTTATCAATCAATACGGGTACAACGAACAATTCTACGGCTCAATCGAGCAAACATTCATCAACAAAGGCTGTGGACAAAAAGAGGAAGAAACAGGATTCGACAACCAGTCAACCGCAGTCGGATCATGACGAGACGGAGAAACCGGTGGAGAACGGCCTGTCGGACGGGTCGTCGCCTGCTGCCGGCGATGGTAAGGTTTTTTTGTGTAGTGTGTCCTATAAATGGTCAAAAGCTAGAAAAAAACGTTTGCGCTCTCGTTATTCTTGCCCGTTTCAGTGATGCCAAGTTCGGTGCACGGTATTTAGTTTTGTGATTTTTATACCGAAGTGATTTCGCATTGAAATCAACATAAAATAATTGGCAGGAATTCGTTGGTCATTTATCATAGAGAACTGGTACGATCGTGATTTTCTAGCGCAACAGAATTTGCGAGATTACGTTTCACAACGTTTCAAATTGTTCAGGTGACGACGGTGGCTCATCGATCGCGTCGACGTCACGTGACACCAAGCCATGGGAGTCGCCGGTGCAGACACCAGTGAACGGCATCGTGCAACCGCTGGTAGTCGCTCCGCCCGGCAAACCCACCCGACACACCAATCAGCTAGATTTTCTATTGAAAGACGTCGTACGATCGTTGATGAGGCACAAACACGCGTGGCCGTTTGCGAAACCGGTGGACGCGATCCGATTGAATTTAGATGTGAGTTGGAAGGTTTTAGGCAGCGGTTTTCTTGTTCTTGTCTCGCACGATTGCAGCGACGTTTGCCACACTAAGATTATGATTGTCGAACGCCCGTTTTGCGATTCGGTATCCGATCATAAATGCAGATCTTCACTTTCATTCGCATGTTACAGAATTATCACAATGTCATAAAGAAGCCGATGGATCTGACGACAGTCGAGAAACGCCTCAAAAACGTTTATTATTATTCGGCGCGTGATTGTATTCAGGTACGTTTTGTTGGGATGAAATTTAGGTCAATTGCCATTGTGTTCGTGCGTATGCATCAGCTGTTGTGCGTTTGTGTGAGCAAGAGTTGAAAACGTAACATAGTTTTGTAAACAGTAACAGCAGTCACCCTTGCAACAGTAGACCGTCCACGATTTTCAGTTTTTGTTTGAATTAAATCAACAGATCGACTTTGCATACCAAAGATTAACTGGCCATCTGCACAATACCTGTTTTCATGTTGTTTGTGGATTAACAATAGATTTCACCATGCTCAGTTTGCATGAAATTTTACGTGGCGCACTTCATAATTGTGTTTCAAAACCTGCAAATGCATGCCAGTTGGCTTACGCGTATGGATGTTGCTCTTCATGTATGTACTGTCGCTTAGTTTTTCAGATGCGCAAAGTGGATTTGTGCAACCACGGCAAAAACAGAAATTCATGTTTTGTTTCAAAAGACCAAGCCGCGTCGCGTTTTCTCACAAAACCAAATCACGTGCTTGCTTGTTGTCGTTCTAGTTTCGGGACATGTGGAACTGCTCTCTTCCTCCCATTTTAGGACGTTTTCGTTCTGTTCACAAACTGCTACACGTTTAATCCGCCCGAGTATGAGATTGTTCAGATGGCCAAGACGCTCGAAGAGCTGTTTCTCAGCAAAATAGCCAAAATGCCCGAGCCTGTAAGTGAACGGGATTTATATATTTCTCTTCTTTTGTACTTCAGGACGTCGAGCAGGTATTCTCGAACTGTTACCAATTTAACCAGCCGGAAGATGACGTCTATCTAATGTGTAAGAACGTTCAGAACGTGTTTCGCGAAAAGCTCAAGCAAATTCCGGCCGAGGTAAATACGTACTGTATACATATATTAGTGCGCTTGTTTTGGCGTCTCTATTTTGTGACTTTTGAAACTACGGCGCTTTCTTGAATCGAAGATGTTATTTTCATCCATGACAAAATTTTCTCTCCTTTTTTTCCAGGAGACCGAGATCGCGCGACCGTCGGTGAAAAAGGGCGGCAAATTGAAAAAAGGTGCCGGCGTCGGTCGCACGCCGCTCAAGTCACCGTCAAGCGGAGGTACAGCCGCGGGCCCTAATACTCCTGATGTTACTACTCCTTCAATTGATAATGTTATCAATTTTATGCATCGCGCCACGCAGCAAGGTCATTACGTTGAGAATGCGATGATCTTTCCCAGTCTTTTCACACTGTCTCGCTTCGCTTGTTTCACACGCTTTTGTAACTATTTTTTGTAATTTTCTATTTTAACGTGGACTTTTTCCTTCGTAGCGTATTTGCAATATTTGACAGCAAGGTCTTGCGACGAACGCATGAAACGCGTTTGGTCCGAATACCAAAGTTTGCGTTCATCGATAACTTTCTTGAAAAGACATGTCGCTTACTTTTCTTTTCAAAAAATGTCGATAAACGCAAACTATCAATCTGCAAAACTGACCATTGCTCCCGATTTCAGCACAAAATCTTCCGCGCACGCCAGCCAAAGCTTCGACGGAGCGTCAGGCAGCCGACAGTACGGTGCCCCCTGTGAAGTCGAAGCCTAAGCCCGAGCCCAAACCCCCGGCCGATATCAAGGTCGAGTCGCCCGCTGCTCAGCCTACGTCCACTTCGGAGGACTCGGGGACAACAAGTGCTGCTGCTGATACAACCACTGAAGTGAAGGTTGGTGTGGTTGCGTTTTCAGTTCCAGATCAAATGTTTCGTGGTGGGTAGATATGTATATGTGATTCACGCTTTGTTGAATTCATAATAACGTGATTCAAAGTGAACAATAACAAATCAAATTGATCAGGCTTCCACGAGCAAGACCGAGCCATCCGAACCAACGCCCACTCCTGCCAAGGCTGCGGCGACGCCGGCATCAGTGAGCGCGGTGCCTATCAAGACACAGAAGGGCGTGAAACGGAAAGCGGACACAACGACGGGCAGCAGCAGTGCCGGCGCGGAATCGGATGAGTCCAAAGCACCTCTGGCGACCGGCGGTACCCCGGTTGGGCCGACGCCTGCCAAGGTGGCCACGCGAAGGGAGTCGACGCGTCCGATTAAGAAACCGCAGCGCGAATTGGTGGATTGGAGCTCGGTGAGTGAGAAGACTGGCTTGAAGTCGTTCATTTTTTTAAATGAAATCTGGTTTTATTTCCCGATTTCTTGGTCATTCGTAGCATTTTGTATGATGAATGAACCCATTTGTTTTCAAATTTGTATTTCCTTTTGCCTTTGCAGATGAAGCCGCGATTCAAGGGCAAGCTGACCGAACAGATGAAGTACTGTCAACGCATCATTATCGAAATGTTCAGCAAGAAATACAAACAACACGCGTATCCATTCTATGAGCCGGTCGATGTGGAAGGCCTCGGTCTCAAAGATTACTACAATGTGGTCAAGGAGCCGATGGATTTCGCCACGATTCGGGTGCGTTTTTTCTGGAATTTTCTTAAATAGTACGGAACCTTACTATACTGTCATAAAGAACCGTTTTTTATTTTTCGTGGACACGCTTTTTGGCCCATTTTGAGCCGGTTAATTTTTGTGCTGGAGCCAATTTTTCACTGAAATCGAAAAACTCATCAGTTTTGCATTACAATTTTTTGGAAAAATTGGAATAAAGTACCGATATTTTTCCGATCAAAAACCGAAAAGGTACCCACGGAAAAATAAATGGAAAAGCATTCGGGTCTCGGAAAAAAACGGTTTTTTTTCGGTTTTTTTTTCGAAAAAAAACCGGTTTTTTTTTCGCCTGCCAGTATAAACCTTACAAAAACATAATTCGATAAGTTTTGCAGAAAAAGCTCGAGAATCGCCTGTACGCGACGCCGCAAGAGTTCGCTGATGACATGAACCTGGTGTTCGATAACTGCTGTCGGTACAATCCAAAGGGTGACGTCATCTACAACTGTGGCACGCACATGAAGGTGCGTTGCGTCGTCTTTGTTGTTGTGTTTCACTTTTCTGTTGGTTTTCGATATATATTTTCTAAAAAAAATCATTTAATTGTCTCTTTGCAGGGCGTGTTCAAAGAGAAATGGGCGAACCTTCCCGAAGAGCCGTCGCCAGTGCCGAGCACGGCAAGTGAGGCGACGACCGCACCCGGTCCCCTGTCACCAGTAGTGGCCCCGGTCGCGCCCAGCACGCCTGCCCCGGTGGCCATCGCAGCGCCGAGCAATGATGAATGGGAGGACAAGTTGTTGGACAGTCGGATCGTGGAGTTGCAGGAGGAAACGCGTGTCATCAATGAACGGGTGCGTTGATGCGAACTGGCAGCCAGTTCCGAGACAATTGCTGGCATTTTCAACCCTCGTTATGGTATAAACCGTCCTTCCTCGTTCCAAATTCAAATGAGTTTCCTTCTGGTTCTCGAGTACTGTTGGATCTCAATTTTTTTGCCAAACCGAAATCTTTCGGAACGCGAACGTAAACAGACCAAGCGCGAAACGATATGTTCTCGCTTGGTCCATGAGCAAAAATAAGGTCATCCATCAATCAATCAATCAAATCGCACTCTTAGTTGCGCTCCACCCTCCACCTTTCAGCTGATCAAACTGCACGATCTGATATCGGAGTTGCTGCAAATCAAACAACAACGTCGTGACGCGCGCATCAGCAACGCGAACGTGCCGAATCTGCCGGCGAGCGTCAAAGCCCTGCTCACATCCTACACCCCGGGCGGGATCGGTGCACCCGTCCCGGTGCGCAGCTCGCTTATGCCGCACATTGTTGCGCAACCGTCCTCGACGGTCACCACCGCCCCAGCGACGACGACGACCACTGTTGCGAGTAAGTTTTGGGGCGTGCGCGCTGTTGAGGGATGTTTTTTCGTTGTTTTTCGTTTGGTAGTTTCAACAAAGGTGTTCTGGAGCTAGTGGACTTGTTTTGGTCAGGCACACATTGGGCTTCGTAATCGTAGGTCGAAGCCAAGTTTGTTATCTGAATGACGGCAAAAGTCGCAGCAACGTTGGACATTTACAACCAAGAATGAGGCATCTTATTTGAACCAAAATTTTGCTCCCTCCGACCGAGACAAAAACAACGGCAGCGTTTTTTTTCAAAATTCGGTGTCATCAACCGTCTGTCCAATCCAATCATCGTATCTTCACACCGTTTTCAGCTCCAGCCACGGTGTCAGGCACGCCACGCAAACGTGCCGGTCGTCCATCGAAGCAACAAGTGGCAGCTGCCGCAGCGGCGGCCGCGGCCGCAGCGAATGCCATTGCGCCCAAACCATCGAGTGTTTTGTCGGCCACACCCGTCACGGCCACGCCATCGGCGGCATCCGAACCCGTGCTCGCCTCGCCGCCCGTCTCCAGCGAGAAAAAACAGAAACGACAGCGCGCGCCTGGTTGGTTCGGCTTGATTTTCTCGGTTTCTCTTGAATTTGTTTGGATTTGTGAGCGGAGATTCCAATGAATTCGCGTATTCCTGACACAAGTTTTCGGCTAAATTAAATTTTCCTTGTAGCCAGATCAATAAATTTTACCAGGCGCCGGTCGAAAGAAGAAAGAGGATAGAGCGAGTGCTGGTCCGAAATCGAAGAAAGCGGCTGCAGCAGCGGCGCCGGCGAACGAGAATCAGAAGGAGTACGCGTTCGACAGTGATAACGAGGCCAATATTAGAC
Organism: Rhynchonema sp. JSB1_4; assembly: GCA_030248065.1. NCBI lineage: Eukaryota > Metazoa > Nematoda > Chromadorea > Monhysterida > Xyalidae > Rhynchonema > Rhynchonema sp. JSB1_4. Next base: position 7,132 of record JASAMV010003263.1, read on the forward strand.
CGATGACATATGACGAAAAGCGACAGTTGTCAATGGATATCAATAAATTGCCAGGTATCGTCGCCGCACTAAGCTATTCTTTCGCACAGTTGTCTTGGGGTTATAGTTGCAGGTGAAAAACACGAAAAAACGTTTTTTTCTGAGGCAGCAATATCGGACCGATATTTTTCCGGACACTGGTAAAATATCGGAAATCTTCGGAAAAATTTCCAAAAAAACAGAAAGTCGCAAGGGAGTTTCTCAAATCGTACAAAAACGCCCATTTTTATGTGTTTTGGTCCACTTGTCCAGCATGTCTTTTCCTCACGAAGCAATTTTAGACCACATTTTGTCCAACTGTACCCCATTCTGACAGGCGATTGACTTTTGGCCTGGAAAAATATCGGGAAAACGGTTTTTTTCGAGTTCTTTCAGTAAATATATTTTTCCGCAACAATTGCATCTATATTTGGGATAACTAGTTTTGTGGCAATGTTTTGTTACAATATATATATAAATGTCGGTGAGAAATCTGATAGTCGCTTTCTGTCACGCTTACGAAAAATAAAAACGATCCAATTGCAGCAATTGGTGTTTTGAGTTCTGTTTTGTGAACCTGTATAAGGGCAAGAAAGAAATGCTATCGTGGCTAGTTGCACGAATAACTGTGCGAAATTACCAACCAAATAACCAAAATATCTAATAGTCGGACACATTAAAAAAATGAAATTCAGGCGATCGTCTGCGTCAAGTGGTCGAAATTATCGAATCGCGCGAAGAAATTGAGGACTTCAATCCCGAAGAGATCGAGATCGACTTCGAAACGCTCAAGGCTGTGACACTGCGTGAATTGGAGGCCTATGTGGCGTACTGTCTCAAGAAAAAGACCAAAAAGACAACGCCCAAAAGTGTGTTGGATTGATTTGTGCTGGCATTTGATTGATTGTGATTCAATTATTCTGTGATAATTTTGCTGAGTTTTTGTACGTATATTGATTGTCTGATCAAATTGTAGCACCTCGTGGCAAAGCAGCGTCCAAGAAGGACACTGGGCCCAAACCGACGGCAGCTAGTCGTGGCAAAGGTGCTAAGAAAGGTAATTTCGGCGATGGATTCAGCTTCTAGAATATTCTGTCAGTCGTTGTACTTGAAATAATAATAAAAGGAAATGAAGAAAAAATGCAATGTGTTCCTTGCAGATTCAGGCAAACAATCGGCGTCATCCGGCAGCAGTTCATCGGAATCGAGCTCCAGTTCATCGAGTAGCAGCGATTCGTCTGATTCCGAGTCAGGTTAGACCCCTGATTGTGAGGGAGGTCTAGACTTTGACCCGATTTGATTGTTGATGTCTATAATTGCGCACAATCTTCCATCGCTGTTCATATATTTGAGTCTAAGACTAATTTTCTCCGACTGTAGCGTACCTTTTTGATCTTGATCACATCACACGTGTTTTGTACGTGCCGGTGCTGCAAAATGCATATGTTGTTAACGTAAATCGTTGACGTGAGCAAGTGAGCCAAACTTCTCTTGTTTTGTGTTCGGCGGAGGAGCAAATTTGAAGGCAGACTGTGGTTTTACGGACACATCCATTTTTCCTATCCATCCATCCAGTCACAGTGCAAAACAGGCCATGAGTGCACTACTGCGTCGTGTGTTTTGTCTGCGTGTGTCTTTGCCCGTCCATATTCTCTAATGAATTTTGTCTGCGATTAGAACACTTTTGCTAGGTATTCTGTACTCGTTTTGTCAGCTATTAATTTTGGCGCATGGTACATAAGTGCTAGGGTTAAATTATCAAGATTGTTCTCATGTTATGCTCAACTCTCTCGTCACTACACCCGATCATGTACCATCGATCTGCATTGCAAATGCGATTTCTAATACTTTCCTCGTTGGGTACATTTTTCTTTTTCCGGCAGTTTGCAATAATATGATTGCACTTGTGCTGCAATTCTTGTGTTTTGTACCACGTTTCTGTTACTGTCGATCTTGTTTTCGCGCACGCGACAAAACACACACTCGGGTCCGGAACAATGGGGACTCAAACCAAATGCGTACCACGTGGTGCACTCGTGGCCTGCCTGAAGTGACAAGGTAGGTCAACCAGATTAGATAGATATTGATCACTTAATAGTGTAAATAATTGATTTGCTGAAACCGAATTGATGCACAAGCTTGACGTTTTGGTTCGCTCATGAGTTTCGTTTTTTGTCCAAAATCGATTGACTTTAAAAATATAAATGATTTCTGGTTGAATATCGTCTGCCGTTGAACAAAACTCACGCAAATTGATTTAATCGCTGATTACGGATAGCTGTTGATTGCTATGTTCGACAATTGTTCTGGGTTTGTCTTGCAAACGGTCTTGTATTATTTTGGCATTATAATTCGTGGTCACCATTCTTGTATACGTGTGGTTTTGTTTACATTCTTGTCGCATTTTTGTCGTGTGTGTCAGTTGTTTTCTTGTTTCTTGTCTCATGTTGTTTCTTGTTTCCATGTGTGTTTTTGTTGTTGGTCTAGTGCGAGATTATTGAACGTTTCTTGTTTCTATCTGCTGTGTGTTTGTGTGCGAGGTTGTTTATCTCATACTGACGAGCGCTCTGCAACATTACTATCATCGTCGTTGTCAACATTATTATTGATATCTCGTGTCTTGTATCCCGTTCAGATGAAAAAATGATTGCGGAAAATTTCCAAAAATTCAAAATTGCTGCCACAAATAATTCATTGTTTTACTTTCCTGTTCCTATGAATTCGTGCTCTACTTTACTTTTAATGGTTTTCACACGTTTTTATTTGTGTACAATATAAGATACAAGCGCTCATGGCCTGTTTCAAATCGTATTTCTGTCGCAAACTCATTACTATGATGTCTGCAAAACCAAGCACATTTCTGATTCCTTGACCTGAGTGGGGTAAAAACCAATAAAAGTTTATGAAAAACAGAAGAGGGAACATAACGGAAAAGTTTGGTTCATTTTGCACGAAAAATAATATTCACGCGCTTCACGGGTGCTGGTTGGAATTTTTACGCCAAATGAACGTTTCAGAAGAAAAACCGAAACAACCAAAAGTGAAGAAGCCAAAGAAATCCAGCGCACCTGCCCCTGTGGTCAAGACCAAGCCCCAGGCTGAGGTGAGTCCGCGGAAAATGTTCTGTCAGTTGCATGGTATGGTGGCCTCTTCCACAAGCCAGTGTTCTTCTAAGGAATTGGCTCAAATAAGTAAAAACAAACAACAATGATCGCTTGTTCGCAAATCATGTGCATCCGCAGCTCAACGCGCGATATGTTGATTTTCTGAAGAACATGCCGGATTTCAGCCTGCAGCCCGCCCCACGAATAGTACCCCATTGGGCCCAATTCGGTAGATTTACGTTTTGTATGCGTTTGTGCAAATTGGTACGTATTTTGAGGACGTTCCAAAGAGAGCCCCAGGGGCAGTAGTGTAAGCTGTGTACCGGCCGAGCTAGGGGGCCATCAAGAACTCAAAATGGTCCCAATATCAATGAAAGTGCGGTCTAAACACTAATATCGCGCGCGGCGCTCAATTTTTCGCCTATGTGTGGTCAAATGTGCGAATTTCTGTACCATCTTAAGCCAAAAAAATGACGTTTAGGTGAGTATTTAGGTGGGAAGGCAACCTGCCCACTGTACCAGGCGACGAGAGGCAAGCCACCTTGGGCAGGGGCGGTAGCAGTGTAGTTCCTGGGGCGAGGGGGGACCCCTAAGGTACACTAATTTCCCCGACCAAGGTACACTAGTACACTAATTTCCCCTCCGGTACACTAATTTCCCCAATTTTTGCCTAAAATGGCCATTTTTAGGCCTAAAATAGGCATTTTTAGGCCTAAAATGTGTGATTTTCAGGTCAATGTTCTCAAAAATTCCCAAAATTACCTTTTTATGAAGAATTTTTCCAAAAAGGGGCAAAAATTTGTCAAATTTTCTACCTCAAAAAGTGACTTTTTCCTGATTTTGGGTCTTCCCCCCTTCCCTCCCCCAGGGCGGGACACTAATTTCCCCTCCGAAAAAGTAAGGAGGTACACTAATTTCCCCGCCGGACCAGGAACTACACTGGGCGGTAGGTAACCTGCCTACAGTACCTATGGCCCCCAGCTGCACCACAGCCCAGAGGCTCTGTTTGAAGAAAAAAACATTCTTGACAAAAAGTCGGACTTTCGCACTTTTACCGAATAGAGCCCCTGGTGGTCTGGAAGGAAAACTCCGGTATTTGTAAAGGTATTGGTCCCAAATGCATAGACCCGTCTATTGACAAAATGTCTTCTGGCTCATCGTCTGACCTACACACTTCATAACAGTGTAGTTCCTGGGGGGAGGGGGGTCCCCCCCTAAGGTACACTAACCGCCGCGACCAAGGTACGCTAGTACACTAACCGCCGCGCCAGGTACACTAACCGCCTCAATTTTTGCCTAAAATCGGCATTTTTAGGCCTAAAATGGGCATTTTTAGGCCTAAAATGGGTGATTTTTAGGTCAATGATGTCAAAAGTCGCCAAAATACCCTTTTTATGGAGAATTTTTTCTAAAAAGGGGCAAAAATAGGTCAAATTTTCTACCTCAAAAAGTGACTTTTTCCTGAATTTGGGTCTTCCCCTTCCCCCCCAGGGAGGTACACTAACCGCCGCACGGAAAAAAGGGGTAGGTACACTAACCGCCGCGCCGGACCAGGAACTACACTGCTTCATAATCTGGTCCGTTCTGAATGTTGCCAAATTCTTGGCCTGATTTTCCAGCCGCCCGTCACTGCTTCTGTCCAACGACCGCCAACGAGCAGCGTATCGGCGCCAGTTGTGCTGAAGAAGGATGAGCCAGCCAAGCCGGCCTCAATGGACACACAGGAACCGACTGGCTTGGTCTCATTGCCGACCAGTCTGTTTGGCAGCACAACCACCAGCAGCACGGCGGTGGCGCAACCGAAGAAACACTCGAATGGTGGGTGGGTGGGGGGCATTTGCTGGATTAGTTTGGCATTAAATTGGCGAGATCAGGGATGCTTGTGGCTGTCGGTCACGTCGATTCCGACTATATGCTGCTGCGCATTGATAATTAGATGATTAGTACAGTATCATCATAATGGCTATCGTAAATCCAGGGTACGAGGCATCGGGGATTGGCGTTTTTAAAGTTGTTGTTAGTTTGGGGGCATATTCTAATTTGGCGCTCTCATTGATTTGGCACGTCACCAAGTTGACGGCGTGTATACCTTGACGTCGGTTGTGCAAGTGGGTCATTCATGGTTGTATTTACGCAAATCTAAGCAGTCAACAATTTCAGCCGCAGTCAAATCGAGCGTTAGCGCCAGTGCGGTGATCCCAGCAGCGCCCAAAGTCGAGCCGAAAAAAGATGTGCAACCGAAATCCCCGCCACCGCCGAAGTTGGCCAGTCCGGTTGCGGAGCCGGGCGAAATCTGCGAGCAAACACCCGAACACAAACCGGTCGAGAAAAGAGACTCGGCCAAATCCGATATTACCAATAGCAGCTCGGGTTCGTTTGTTTATTTCTGGTTGTTTTTTGTTCTCGGAAAGGAGTTGGCGGGGACCGGAGTGCATTCTCCTCCACGGTATGCTTTGATTTTTTAAACTCTTGTGCTGAAAAATTCTCATGTTTGTTTGGAGCTATTTGTTTGCTTTCGGTGCATTTGCCATTACTTTATCGATTCTCCATGACATGCTTCAATTTCTTATGCCCACCTATCACGACATTTTCGTATCAAACTGCAGACCTGTCGCCAGCACCACTGTCCACATCCAACCTGGACACGACCGATGGTACCCCATCGAAGGCATCGATCAGCGAATCGGTCACATCGTCAGCCGTTGAACGACCCGAATCCCCAAATCTATCCCCGGCACCCAAGAAACCGGCGTTGTCACCCGCCAGAGCTGACAAGGGCACAGGTTGGTGATTGGTTGATGTTTCTGTGTGCGAGTCAAACGATATGTTTTGCAAGTTCCAACGGTGGTGTCGTTGGGGGAAGGGGGGTTACCCCCCCCCCTAGTATCTGGTATCTTGATTTTTTTCACCCAAGGGTATCCGGTATCCTGACTTTTTGTCCAGGGGTATCCTGCCCTAAAATTTTTCCGAAAACCGTAAAAATCGCCTATTTTTACCTCCAAAATGCTCAAAATCGCTTTCTGGCGCAAGCATAACCCCCAAAATGACCATTTTTGTGCTTTCAACACCAATTTTGCTCGATTTTCCTCTAAAAAAATTGACCTTTTTTGAACAACCCCCTGGTATCCGATATCCCCCCGGTATCCTGACTTTTTGATTTCCCAACGACACCACTGAGTTCCAAGAATGTTTCGCCCACTGCATTAGGCCAAGCGTTGAATCGTGTCATTTTATTGTGAGATTACTGGCAGATTCAACAGCACCAAAAAACCGAAAAACGTCAATTATAGTGATGTAACAACGGTGAGTTTTGCCCGTTTCGGCCTGTTTTCACAGACGGACGAGGTGCCAGGCTTCGTCGATGCTAGCCAAGCTCTGGCCAATCAACCTCCAAAAAGCACAACAGGCACAAACTGCAACGACAATTGTTTGCAGCCATCAAGAACGCGTCATCGTGGTCGAGTCTAGCCAAACTATCGGCGTCCAAGAATCCATCGGGTCAGTCGGCCCCGAGCGCACCATCGGTACCGTCGTTGGATCACAGTTTCGAACAGTTCAGACGACAGGCGAGGGAGAAGGAGGAAAGGGTACGTCACGTTAGCTGGCATTGGAATTGGAGTTTGTTTTCATGCCACATGATATGACAGTTTGTGTGGATCGTTGTTCTTTGGTCATAATTTCTGTTGAAGCGAGGTTGCTGTGTCGTGAGATTATCCTCGACGATTTACTGCTCGCGTAAAACATAGCTCTAGTGAACACGCAAAAAAGTCGAGATCGTGCGTCCGCCGTGTTCTCATACACACTCATGGCATTGTATTCTGCAATGATCATCCAAATCACAAACCGAAAACTGACATTACAATCCAAACATTTCAGCGCAAACTGCTGAAAAAGGAGGAGGAAGAACGTCGCAAACAGCGTGAATACGAGGACAGAGAACGTCTGCGACAGCAGCAGGAGGAGGAACAGTTGGCCAAGGAGAGGGCGTTGCTGGCTCGGATTGCACAGCGCAATGCGCCGGAAACACCGGTCGTTGCCACTACTGGTTCGTGAATGTGGCATGTTTCTCGACAACAATGAACCTGGACTGGGTGCTGCTGTCTTGTGGACGTGCTTTGCACAAAGGATGATAGATCAATAACGATACGATTTAGCCTTATCGTAGCGTTATTAAATCTGTGGACCATTATTTGTGTCGGATCGGAACTAAATGATGCTCTCGATTATGCACTGAGATTCGTGGCTCTTATGAATTTCGTCGAAACCTCGGTCCGGAACTGGGAAGAAAACACCTCACTGCTCGAAGTTGTTCGAGGCCTTCAAAGGCACGCAAGAGCTTAGGTGGCCGTTGTTTTGTCCGTGCCACTAATTACATCGTCATTCGTTCTTATGTATTGATTGTTTTTGCCTCATACTAATGTCGTCGACTAAAGTCGCAAAGTCGCATTGCATTCCACGACGTGCGTTGACGACATTAGAATCATTGTCCTTTATTTTTACGTTGTATACACGACATCAACCGATCTGCAGCGCCCGCGCCAACACCAACGCCCGTTCTGCCACCGCCGCCGGCCGCGCCAACGTTGCTGCACGACACACCACCGAGTTCGGGCAGCTCGCCGGCCACCGACTCACAGATGTCGGAACGCGAACGACTCAGACGACTGGAACAGGAACGACGACGGCAGGAAGCGGTCGGTGATGCGCATTTTTTGTTGTTGTTGTTTTTCGTTGGCTTTATTTTCAGGGCTAAATCTGTTGTCGTATACGCATGGTGTCCACGCAGCTGGGGAACAGTGGGTTACGTGCAAGAACTCTGCTGCGCAAACGCCAACCATGCGCACCTGTGTTAACTACATTAGAATAAGTATGGTTCAGGCGCTTTCGTGACAAGAGAAATGTTGCATGAACTGCATACGAGCTTATCGCCTGTCTCCAATCAATACTCGTACATGATGTTCACTTGTAAAAAAATTAAAAAATCCGATTTCGCAATTATACCAACTTCAACTTTCAGCAAGAAAATCAAGTCGATTTCACTGATCAAATGGAGATGATGGCCAACTTTGAGATGAACTTCTAAAATCGGAGTTCCCAACCATCGATCAGCCACATAATCGTTCACCAAATGCTCATATTTTCTATTGTCTCGTCGCAGAACTGGATTTGCATTGTTTTTCGGTTTAAGACGTGGAGTTTCATCGTCGATTTCTCGCACCAATCTGGTGTTTTTTTGTCAAAAATGTGTGCATGGCTTTTAATCCGAACGTAGCTTATTAGAAGTGTTGTTGACTTATTATAGCAATGTGCTCAATTCGTTTTTGTTGCTTTTCATTTATTTACCAATTCAGCTTAACCTGTATTTTTTGGCTCATTTTTCTTGGTAATATCGATTTTTTAGGATTGGCTAGCTATCTAAGTATTTTCCATCTCTTCAGCGTCAGCTGACTTTCTCCAACAAAATTGACTGTCATAATGTGTGTGCAATGGCTGCAGTAAATTATTCTGGAGTTTTACGTATCTGAACGTGTACTCTCGATATTTTGATTCACAATTATTTTTAATGTGTTGATTTAAACTTTTTGTATTCCAATGTGATCGTCTTTTTGTCCAATGTTGATCTTTCGCATAACTCTGTTTTGTGTGTTTGTTGCTTCCTTCGTCTTATATTTACGTGTTTGTTGTGCGTCTTGTCAGTCACGAGAAAATTCTCACAAAAAAATCAGAAAACTACTACAAAAGCTTGGACAATAAAATTTTTCTTCATACGAAATCATATATGTGTGTTTGTATTGTTACTTAACAATAATGATGGTGTTCTGCAATTGATTATTACAGATAATTTTTTTTCGTACAGAGTATCCCTTGTTCGATTTTCTCCGTTTTGCCAAACTTGATGCTGGTATGATCGAAAACTTTAAAAAAAGATATGAAGTCATTGTGTGAAAAATTCACTTGGGACGGTTAAAGTTATGAATGCTGGAAGCAGTTTAGGAATCGTGGTGCCCGAAAACGGCCCTAAATGTTGAGAACTGTTCTTTCGAATACAATAGGAAAATATTTGGTCATATTATGCCTATACGACTCAGAAGCTTTCATGTGGCATTTATGTGTACTGATTAGGCACATTTGCTATAATTATTTTGAACTGTTATCACCCGTATGTACGTAATCCAATCGTGCTATTCAATACCGTACCGTATTCTTACCGTATTACGCTGTTCATGCCGGTTATTCGCCATATGTGCGTTATACAGTATCTGTTGTGTAATCGCATATGCTTTGTAAATTGATCGTATGTATTTGCACTGGATTTTGTCTGTATTTTACATAGTGGGGAACAAAATTATAGTCACGTGGAAACTCATGAGAAAACATTTATATTGTGTGGCAAGCCTAGCCCGTATCGGTTGTGTCTGTGTGTGTCATCCTGAATCATATAACAGCGTTATTTTGTCTCTGTTTGTAGTGAGGCTTGCGATCAACGTATGCCTTGCTGGTTGATGTTTCACGCAGCTTCACTCACTACTTTATACTTGGCTCTCGGAAACTGAATTCTAGCGCTATGTAACCGTCTGATGTCTGTTATTTACGGATTGATACTAGATCTAGCTATATTATATTTAAATTGTAGCGTTTCTCATGTTCGTTGTTTCTTGTTACACAACACCCATGCTCAGCAGGGTTGGGCATTTTTTTTTTTGTTTTTTTTTTTTTTAGGTTTTTGTTTTTTTTTTAATTTTTTTTTAATTTTCGGGGGACAAATGTTCTACGTCAAAAATGCCTTTTTGGGTTATTTTTTTCATTTTTTCTAAGGGTCGAAAATTTTCTTCACAAAATCACCTTTGATATGTATTTGTCCTAAGATCCCCAAATATGTTATTATCCTTCCCGTATCATGCAAGTATCATTCCCATGCTTCGATTCATCCCCATCAGTCTCATATCGCTATTCACTCCCCAATATTTCTGCAGCTTATATTCTCAATTCTTTGGTTTTGGTAATCTTCTTATTCCCCAACTCTTTCCTCCCAACACAATCACTCCATTCAACACACTGTTGGATCGCACCGAAATGACAAACACCCAAAAAAAAAAAAAAAAAACAAAAACCAAAAAAAAAACAAAAAAAAAAAAACCCTGTCAGCAACCCTGCTGCATACCGTATAATCGTGGATTTATCTGTTTTTCGTCTGTTATGTACTTGCTAGAAATTTTGGACGTGCATATTTTTTTGTTTTCTGTAACTTCTTTCTGAAGTTTTTGTTTATCGTTTTTTGTTTTCGTGAAAAGTCAATGCACCAAGTTGAAGGGATTGTTTGTTCTCGTAACGTGCATATGCATGAATTATATCGCTTCGTGCTGATAATGATAATATAAAAATCAGATTACGTGAATAAAATTAGACCGTGCGTCAAGAAAAATGCTGTGAAATTTGCTTTGATAAGATTTTCTTCATAATTCTATCCACCTTACGTCGTGGTTCCCAACTTGGCAACGATTTGCTTGGCTCCCACGCCTAAGTGACCGGAAACAGCGGCCGAATTTCAAGCAAAGTTACTGTAGCCGAAAATCAGTCCCGTATTCAGATCGGGAGTTGTCTTGTTCGGACAAGCCCTGACCGCAAACAACCACATAATAACAATGATTCAAAATATTAATGCCACGCGTACAAGCGCAGCACCCGTTTCTGCGCAATGCAGCAATTTTGTTCATCTGATTTTGGAACAGTGGATGATGTTTCAGATAGTTTATGAATCCCACTCGAGACCGACTTCAAAGTTTTGGGCAGCAACGTGCACAAAGTGCGACGAAACCCATATCCTCTTCATCATTTGTGTGTCGGTGGTACAAGATAACAAACCATATTACCGTGCAGTACTCACATTGCGATACCGGGGTGTCCGTCATTTATAATATGGCATCCACGGCGCGTATGCGTGCTAGTACGCCGTTGTTTATGTGCCAGGGGAACATTCCGAAATATAAAATAGCGCTCGATTGGGGAAATGTTTGGACCCCCGCCATGTGGTATCCTGTAGATGTTCCTGAGGCTTTCAGAAACACATCACCGACGGTTTAAAACCGTAACTGAAACTTGAAGGACCATAAAGTTGTGCATGCAACCCAGTCTTCAGACAGTAGCACTAGATAACGTGCTGTATAACAAATGTTTGAGAGATGGATGCAAAGATTTGCTGCGATGCGATATGCACACTTCTTATGTGTTGGTGTACATTTTGTGTCATATCAACCCAAACAAAACATGACATCCCAGCCCACCCTTATAGAAAACTGTCTGTCAGACTGAATGAGAACCCATGGCTTCCCGTTTTTCTTGTTCGTTACCAGCTGCCGAGCCTCATTACAGTTCACAAATTTATTTCCATGTAAACAGCGAAACCAAAGCCAGTGCTTTTTGTCAAACCGGAAAGTCCCAAACAAGCCATTAGATCCGACAAACCCACCCAAACGGTCCCTCTCCCCTATGTCCAGCTATCTTCATTGTGTCGGCTTGTGCTCTGAACGCACTTTGCATTTTTCAGCGTCAAAGTCAGAAAACATGGCTAAAAAGTCAAATCAAAGTTATGTCATGCCTCAACGAACAAACTTGGTTACTGGGCTCCAGTTTAAACAATTGAATATGCGCTTTTCGGGCGGTTCACATTGTAAAATTAGAATATTAGTGTCGCGGGTATCAAAACATGATGGGGAAATCTGGTTAGAGAGAAAGAGGTCCTCGTGGGAAAAGTAGTTCTTTCCCACTGTGGTAATCTGGGATCCGTCGAGATTATCCTAACCTTACGGCAGCTAAAATTGTTTATACGCACGGCACTAACATCCAGAATTCACTTTGCACGAGATGGTATTATGCGCGGGTCATTTGCTTCGTTTGCGAACGAAAGATAGATAGGTACTGTACATTCAGAATGGGAGCAAAACGCGCACATTTCATGGTTTCGGAGCACACGACATGCATTAAGCCCATTTTAACATGGACAACACCAGAACAGTGCGATAAACTTGCATTGACGTCAGATTTAATGTGATGTTATGGCCCGGCTGAAATTATATGATTTCCGGGTCCTGTTTTAGATTTTGCACATATTCCATGACGGTACAATCGTGCACCCAGGAGTTTATATTGTTACCGTGACCCCATCTTTCACCGTGACCAAGACGGAAAGCCCCAAGCCTTGTTTCTGTAACGTGACTTGTGTTTCGTGATCTTGAATTAAGTCCGTTTTCAAACCACTGTGAGTCCAAAGTATAATACGGTATATAAATTTTCCGGTGCTTGATACGGAACGGATATGGGCTATTATTTTACTTGCTTCTATAGTCTTGTACAGTATACTATATTTTCATGCGCCACGTCACCGTGCCACCAAGGCACCAGCTCGTTCGATGTGGAAAAAAGAGCTTCGATAAAACAGATAAAGCCAATTGTGGCAACAGCAAAGAACATTGATAACACATGGTAGGCAATGCAAAGTTCGCATTTTCATTGCCCTTCAAATCCTCAGTTCACTTCTCATTATGGCCCGAAATTGTACGTCCTTCCGATTTCGCTCAGATTACGAACGGGCGCAGCCACCAATTTTTCGGAACTCCATACTCTCACGCTCACGGATGTGGAGGAAGTCACTTACGGACTACGCTGTCGGAGTTAATTGAAATTTGACACGAACAACATCTTAGCCGGCGCGAGCGAACAAATTCTCAACCGAGCTCCACCCGTAAACAATGGGCTGCTCCATAGACACAATCTGCTATCTGCTGCTGCACAAGACCATGGACATAAAAGTAAGTGTTCCACAGCTTCATATACAAGCCAGTTTTGGGCTCAGCTGTTTTTCTTCCGAGGATGACTTTTGGGTGGCAACAATCTAGTTCGGTTTTGTGTTTTCTTGTCAAAATGACAGTCGCATGACAAACTGCCTTTATTGCAAAGCCAGTGAACCGAGCGTACAATAAATGCACAAGTGTTACAATGTGTATCGTTTCTTTATTGCGGAAGAAACATTTTCCCGACTGGTCCCATGCACTGACCATAAAGGATTGATCGTAAATCTGATGTTAAAATTGTCTACCAAAAATCGTTTAAGTGTCATTATATTGAACAATCATGTCTTACATGACCGTCCTGATATTAATGGTAGTCGCCATGAAGGTTGGTCACGGAACCTATTAGAATTTATGACATGATTGGACCATAAAAATCATCGACAAAGGGTTTTGTGATTGCCTGAAAATATTGAGACCTCTTCATCTTGACCATACTCAGCTCGATCCTGCCTTCTACTGTTTGCATGAATCAAACTTTGAAAAATTGTGTAAAATTGTCCAAAATATAAAAATAATCAAAATAACGATGGAAGACTTTAGTATGGAACGGTTGATGTTGCCTTTGATGCAACACGGAGTGACGCGTAGGCCGAAGAGGACTCGCAGACGGAAGGGAGATAAGCGAAAAACGTCGAAAACCTCGAATCTCGGGGACGGAAGCGAGGATAACTGTCTGGAGTCAGAGGTTTATGACCATGAATAATGTCATCAAATGTCATCAATGTACAGAATCCGTCTAAGTATATTTCACTGACGATGACCTGGTGCACCACCCGTCCATCCAACCGGAATTCCTCTTCATTCCAGTACGCACGATGTGTGATGCCACATGTGGCTCTGTTGCTGTTGCTGTCGCTGTACGTCACATTTGGCGCGGTGATGTACATTTGGATTGAGCGTGACATTGATGTACAGAGCAGATCGGTACGATACACTCGGATACGACAGTTGTATGAGACGTACATCAATGAAAGTGTCAGACTCGCCAGTGGTGGAGCACGGGAATGCAATAGGACCGAGGTTGGTCGGTTTGGGTTACGGGGGTCCGTGATGGTGGGCCCAATATCAGTGCTGCGTGTTTTCATCCATTTTGTGTAACATGCATGCATTATGTTAGTTATACCTGTTTCGACGTCGTATGTTTTCCCAGACGACCGGTCCACGATAGGTTACCGTCAGTGCGAATAATAATGGTCACATCAACTGTGCCCGGAAGACACGCAAGACGGTGGAAGTGCTAATATCTGTTCCGTACAATACCCACTGCACGGATAGTGTGTGGGATGTTCGAAACGCTGAGCGTAACTGACGGGACGTCGGTGTAAGCTCCTCGGTGTAAACATGAAACGGCTTCACGTTCACAGCAGGCAATGTTTCACGTTGACACCGACCGAGCGTTCGACCGAGCTCCGACCTTTACACCCAACTGACGTTTACACCGTTTCGAAAATTCCACTCATTAAAATCTACGATTACTATACCTACATATGTACCCATGTTTGTTCGTCATGCACCAACATTCAACGTTGCAGTTCACATCCACGCTCCGCCCCGTCCTATCCCATCTGTCCATAATCCACGATTTCTCCGACACCGAACGGTCATATCACCAGGACAGCAGCTGGGTCGAACTGCACACGCAACATCGCATATGGACGCTGCCGGCGTCGATATTCTATGCGTTGACTGTCACTGCGTCCACAGGTAGACGGTGGGCAGCGGTACTGTGGTGGTGACTGACTGTAGCAACAGTACCTTTTTCGGTCCATGTTCTGGTCGTCAACATTCAGGTCATCAGCTCTCTCAGTCAACTCAGCTCCAATGCCATTTTACAGTACATTTCTCGCACCCATTCAGCGCTGCTCAGCTGACGACCGTATATAGAGCTGCGGATATTCGGATATTTGCTGGGTACCGCTTCGTATCCAGAAAGACGTTACACGTTCGCCTTGCCACTTCAGGCTACGGCGGTGCCACTCCGTCCACGGTGGCCGGCCGAGTTTTCACCGTTGTCTACGGTCTGTTCGGCATACCACTGCTATTCCTCACAGCTGCCGATTTCGGCATGCTGCTGTCTGGCTTGGTCCGATGGACGCACAAACGCGTCATGCAAATGTCGGCTCAGTGCAGACAGTAAGTTTGGAATATTGTTGTTTGTTGGGAAACTAAAATTTTAGTGCATATTTGAGTGTATGCTTGGAACTTCGCTGATCCCTGTGCGGCACTATTCTATGTGAATTGGATGAATTGGATTCTATGTGAATTGGCTGTATACGTTTCGACGGGCGGTGCACCAGGTCATCGTCAGCACGAAGGCACCAGATGGCCACGAGACCCAAAAACACACACGAGTTAAATTCGAAGTCATTGCACGCGCTCAATTTATGCCTGATTGATCAGGGCCATATCGGAAGCTCACCAACGGACCGGTCAGGTGACCGAGACCACTCAACTGGACAGTCGGCTCGATTCATCGAACATTCCGGGCGCCAGTTCGATGAGCAAAAAGCGGAACGACGAAGTTAAGGTTCGTTCGGTGGTTTGACACTGACGATGACCTGGTGAGTAGTCTTCTCGGCGAAATGGGTTCCAATATAACGCACTTGTATGGAGAAATTGTTTATTATTTCTATATTTCGCATAACCAGCCACTAGTGAAACATTAGCCAACACTTCAGGCCGAAGCTGAGGAGCTTATCCTACGGGAAAAGCTGCAACTGCCGTTGTACACACCATTTGTTGTGATCATCGGCTATTGTTGCGTCGGGTCATTGATGTACAATTACGTGCTGCTGCAGCCCGAGGAACGGGACTTCATTCTGGGATTGTTTTTCAGCTTCAATGCGGTTAGTGGAAGTGACAGTGAGGTTGAATAATGGCAAATAATTTGAAAAAAAAGACAATAACTGATTTAAGGTGAGCACGGTTGGTCTGGGTACCATACACACGCGCAGTATTCTCATTGCCTCGGGCGTTTGTGCCTACACGATTTGCGGTGAGCCAATCATACGCTGATGTTTCATGCCAGGAATGTTTGTTCCGCAAAAAATTGATTTTCATGCTCAGGCCTGGCCATGATTACAATGTGCGTTGAGCTGGCTTCGCTACAAGTCAAGGCCGGATTCAACAAACTGCACTATTATGGGACGGAATTGCACAAGGCGCTCGGAGTCATTCAGGTACCAAACCGCATGTTCATCTTTATAAAAAAAGCTTTGTTTATACTTTTAGATTTTTTTAAATTCTAGAATTGGCGAATTCTACAAAAAGGCAACCTGACGTGGCACGATCTATTGCATATCGTCGAAACATACAAGATTGGTGCCGCTCTAGCGTTCACACCGGAAGACGCCGATGACTGGAGGTTAGTGATGTTTCTTAATGCGGAACCACAAGTTCCGGTTCTTGAATCCGGATCGATTCCAGTTGCGGTTCTGCAGGTGGATCGACGCCGAAGCGATCGAGTGCTGGGAACGACAATATGCAAAAGCGTTGATTGAGTGTGAAGGGGATGAAAAGAAAGCCCTGTTGATGATTCAGTGCAGGTGAGGTCATTTCTGGCATGCGGAACTCGGATCTATGGCGCAAAAGGAAAGTCTGAACTTGAGAAGAACAAGCTTTCGTGAAAGACTCATATCACAACCCAACCCTTCTTGTTTTGTATGCGAAATTGGTATCGTTTGCATCCGTTGCAGAGCGATGCTGCGAATAGGTCGCGAGCGACAGAATGGCCATGGTGCACCACCGATGAGCGCAGACAGCAGTACACCACCGCACACGATGAACTCAACGCCAAAACGCAATGGAATGGCGCATGATGGTGCACCCGGTCATCGTCAGTAGCAATAAACGGCCCTCGACCTGATGACCTATATACCATGCAGTGTACTCTACTACCTGAATGAGCTTGACTAGCCATAATTTTGTTTTTGAAATGATATTATAATCTATTTCACTGAGTCATATTGATGATTATATACTTTGAATGAACACCATATGCTTCGTCAATAAAAACTGATTCGACACACTTGCCCTTGGTGTTCAAAGGGTGTCGTGCGCTGGTGAACTTTCATAATTTTGTTTGAAGATGGCCTTCTTATCACAGAAAGTACGAATACCAATAAAAATGCATGAAAAGTGTGAGGAATGTAACATTCATAAACAATTCAATTATTATTCCAGAGGTGTTATTCATTGTTTACTCAGAGTGGACAAGTTTATGTGCATACAGAACGATCTCCATGGTATGTGTGTGTCCTAAGCGGGAGAGACTTCCAAGAAATGAAAAAATACACTTTTTAGTCCATAAAAATGTAAATGCCCGCGTGTTCGCAGAAGTCATGAACATTTTCCGATGTAAATGCCCCCATGTGTGTGTGTGTGTGTGTGTTTTGAGGATTTCATGTTTACACAAGCCCGAAGTTTTTAGTCTGTGCAGAAATGAGGAAATTCCCACCATAATTTCAACAAAGGGGTACAAATGACAAAATTTAAGAATCTTTCCCACGCGCGTGTGCGCTCCACACAGACGTGGACAAAGGCAACCAAAACTAATAATAATAATAATGATTTCAAGAAAAACCGAGAAAAATTGGAAATCATCTGCTTGTATGGCGACCAATTTTTTAGTCGATGTGTTGGTGATTTTCGTTTTCTGGGCTTATTTTCGCATTCTTGTTCAATTATTAGCCGTTATTGTTTCTTAACTTCACCACAGGCTATAATGGATGTATTTATGCACAACAAAGTTCTCACTTTTATGTGAGCTGTGCTGCAACGTTCATTTGGTACTACTTTGTGCATAGGTATAGAGCATTTTTCAATACCATAGTTTCATTCTTTTGTCTTCTTTTTCAAAATAAACAGCCATGGCTGGACATACAGTAGTATGCATACGTTTTGTACGAAAAAGCATATGTTGAGTTATGCATTTATAGTATACAGTGTGATTTGGTGGTTGAGTGAAATAATAAGAAGAGAAGCTACCTGCTACTCATGTGGAGCATCTTTACCTCCTCACCCGTCACCACACGCCTACTGCATTCTGGAAAACCAGATTTCTGTTCGCCGTGTCTGTTTTCTCTTGGCTATCATGGATGGTTTGTCACTACTTGTGGTGCTTCCATTACCTAGGAATGTAGTTTATGTACTTTTGTCAGAGCAGTCCCGTGCCTGTACGAGGCTCGGAAGGGACGTGGGCACCTAAACCGAACCAGATGGTGCAACAAATACTGGAATGCTTTTTTACTATTGAAATACTCGAAAGCAGATTACACCTACAGTATGTGTCCCACAATGTGCACCTAAACTGTGTCCACCTGACCGTATGCTCTTGTTTTCGAGTACCAAAAAGCAAAGTTCATGCATTGGTCGTGTCAAGACGGTGTTCTGTCTGCACCGTACCCGCAAGCATAAAGTACAATAAGTAGTATACCTACATTATGCAACATTTTTAGAATATTAGTGCCGTGCGTCTTGGAAAAGAACATGCTCGCTTTTGTGTGCAAGTTCCGTCTCAAAGCGAGTCCTTCATCTAACGTTCTGTGGTGGTATGACGCGTGGCTGATGCCGATTAAACATCAGTATTCTCAAAACGCATCTGCCGTCTCAATCACTTTATTGTCATTATCTTACACATTTTACTCCCATTTTTTTCTGCGACCTTAAGTCATGTTCGTTTACTACACGTGTTTCGCTCATGTAATGCCACCTGATGTCGAACAAGTTACACCACACAGAACCAGTGTGCAATTTGTGTGTGGACAGCGTTTTCCGAATCATTTACCACTTCTCGACAAGATTGATTCCAGTTTGTGTTTGCTGGGCGCAATCATTTTTTGTGACCATCAGGCAAATGCAGTCCAACTGTTTCCTTTCAACACATTTAATCCTGTTTTACTGTCAGTTATTGATCATTATTTCAAGGAATGTGTGACCAAAATGACTCATTTGTCCTTGTTCACACTTTTGTTGAGTTGAAGTCGGAGTTGAAACATCAGCGAACCACTGTTCAGTGGCCTGCGCTCAAAGTTTCAACAGTCAAACCCCTTCGTGTTAGACTTGGCCACCCAGGCGGGGATTGCGCTATTATTCGTTTGCATAAATACAATGAATGTAATTCGTTCAAAACGCCTTAAATTTGTTGACCACAATATTTTTATTGCACAATAATCTAATTTGTCTGCACACGTTGTGATGTGTCTTGAACTCCTGAATGCCTCGCTTGACCATTTCCAGTGTATTTGTGCTGTGAAATACTTTTGCGGAAGAATAAACTGACGAACTAATGCTGGCGAAATGGTCATGCTTCGTTTCAAGTGCTATAATTTTCTTCTGTATTTCTGGATGTACAACGTGGCAACGAATATGATGAGGTTGCGGGTTGGGCAACATCATTCAATCCATCAGTGAAATTGAAAATATCATGCCAAAAGGAAAAGGTTGATAACGTGACACTGTGAAACATCATACTGTATGATCTCGCCTGTAGCTACTGGTGTGCGTGTGTGTGGTAGCTAACACCGGAGTTCTCTTTCGATGATCACTTCTTATAAGGCCGATTCACAATGCAGCGGATTAGCAGGTTGCGAATTAGAGGGCCTGCTTTCTGCGCACGCTTTTGCATTCACAATGAAAATTTGGAAAAGCGGATTAGCGGGTCTGCTCCTCCGCGCACGCTAATCCGCTGACCCGCTAATCTGCTAATCCGCAAAACGGGTTTATCTTCACAATGCGTGCTGTTTGAATTTTAATTTACGAAGGCAACCACCGTTCTTTTCACTCAATTCCTTGATTTCGGAACAGTTTTTAAAAGATCGGTTTCAACACATTAATCCACAGATGGATGTTAAAAAGAACTGTTTACCAAGCAGCAAAATAGAATAAAAATACTTTTAATGAACGCATCATGTTGAATTGCCTGTGCGCAAACTTATTTTATACTGCAGGGCCATTTTCAAACCAAATAAACATTTCTGAAAACGCGCCCATTGCCCTAATCTGCAAAAAATAGAACCGGTTCTAATCGCCGCTAATCCGCTAACCCGTAAAACCGCTTTGCATTGTGAAGCGCACGCATTTAGCGGATTAGCGGGTTAGCGGGTGTGAAAACAAACTGACCCACTAATCCGCTAATCCGCTGTTCGCATTGTGAATGCAACAGCGTGTGCATCTCGCCCGCTAATCCCGTGACTGCGGCCTTATTAACGGGAGCCTGTTTGTGTTCACTTCATGAACAGTTTTTCATACGAACATAACAAATGACTTCGTCGCTTTGGTCATCAACACATGTAAAATGGCTTGTTTGCATTGGCATGTACTGAACATAGCGATGATGATGAACATGTTGTTCTGGAATTTCACACGGGAAAGTCAATGAAAACGTTTTGTTTATGCACTTTGTTGAATGATTGATTAACATTTTTATTGTTCCCGTCCTAGTTTTGACAACACAGCGCTGCCTCTCGATCATCCATCAATACACACAGTACCATACAAATGTTATAAGGTACAGTACATCTGTACATCTGTCGGTGCAAATTTGAGCATTTTCTCACGGAGTGACTGTTTTTTCATAATTAGAAACTCTCGTTAGATTTTTCCGATCAGCTTTCCTGTTCCAAACTTTTATGGATATGCAAAAAACATCATAAACATGCCGCTTCTCGTCATATAAAAGGTCGCGTAGTAGTTTCTTTACCTCAGCTTGTGATGTTTGACACGAAGCGGTGGGTGGAGTATAAAGCACACTCACATACTTAATACTTTGCAGGTCATCCAATTTCGCCACTGACGAGCGCCAACAACAGTTTAACGACCAATCACGATGGGTGTGGGGACATCGGAAGTCGACTTCCGACTTCGTCTTTATCGAATCGTCGCCTACTCATCAAGTGCTTATGCAATTCTGTCGGTGTTGATTGTGTGCTTCTCACTGCCGACCGTGGTCGACTATGTGAAATATCAGAACAACAAACTCAGACATGACATGAGAGAGTGCTTGGTGCGTGAAATTGGGGGACATCATTTGGATGTGGGGGCCGATGGGCATGATGACAAAGGAAATACACAGACTGCATGCCACGGAGGGATTTCGATTTTGGTATTCGAAAACGAGCGTGTGTGGCTTGGCTTCGTAAAAATTGTGAAACATCCGCCAGTCAGCATATATACCATTCGTGTGCAGATTTGTGTGCAACCTTGGTGCGCTTGACGATAATGGACTGATCAAGTTCAAATTCGTCACCTTGATTTCAAAAGCTCTGAAAATGCTACAGAGATCTTCGTCCGAAGCTGAACAGCATTTATCCGACTGGAGACTTAGCGAATCCACATCAGACTCATTCAACAGGACGAGGAGACAAGCGTATCTCGGTGATCTTGGTGTTCAACCATTCTTCGATTGTTCAGGTGCGTTTGAACCAATTACATTTTTGCTTTCTTCATGTGGCACAATTCATAATGTTATCCAGAACACTCTCAAACTCTGTCGAACATGGTATAGGTACTTGAATGTAAAATTAGCTAATTGTTTATCCGTCCAAAGTAAACGGTCATACGATTCCGGTGGCGCCCTTTGTAGCGACACGTTGCAAACTTTCTGAGATTCCGTATCTTTTCGGTCCAGCGTACTTTTCGGTCCACAGGACTTTTCGGTCCATGTAACCTTTCGGTCCAGGTGCTTTTCGGTCCACTCACTTTACGGTCCAAGTACCTTTCGGTCCACGTACATTTAGGTCCAGGTACGTTTCGGTCCAGGTACTTTTCGGTCTAGGTACCTTTCGGTCCAGGTACTTTTCGGTCCAGGTACCTTTCGGTCCATGTACTTTTCGGTCCAGGTACCTTTCGGTCCAGGTACTTTTCGGTCCAGGTACCTTCGGTCCAGGTACTTTTCGGTCCAGGTACTTTTCGGTCCATCCTACTATTGCAAGATAGGAAGACGGTAGGTGGCACGCAGGTTTCACGTATCAAAGATATATCCTTGGCCTGCTAACGAGTCTTCGGATGAAAGGGTAGCCGAGAGTGCAAATAAGCGTTAAAATTTAGCCGGGCTGCAGGCAAATACATGGCATAGCGCTTGCCCGCAACGTTGACGTGGCCCTGTGTGATTGGACATACTAGCCCCGCAATTAAAAAATTTATTACGAACGCATGTTTTGAACCACACTCAATTGCCAATGGGGCATCACAAAAAACCACCTCATGACCGGATCTAATGCACCTTGGACGATCGATTTACACTGCTGTGTTTTTCACACAGTCGAAGAATGGCTTCATATAAAAGTAAAAAGAGTCCGAATCGTGCCGCGCCTAACAAAAGGCCGCTCAAACCAGAATTTAGAATGAACAACTATAATGTACACGCATCTTTCACAATTATCGCCGTACCTGTGATTTGAACAGGTAAGTTTTGTGACACGAAATCCTCATCAGCCGCTTGTTGAATGAGATTTCACAGCGAAATTTCACCGATTCCAGCATAATGCTCAACGGTGCTGGAGTCCGGCAGAATTTACGTCTGAAGTACAGTATCCCCGGTTTATTCTTTTGCAGATGATTTATGGTTATGGACATAAAATGTTGTACAAGATTCAATTATGCAACACCACTACGCTAGCCAACATTTACCAAAGTCGACTTTGGTTAGCCGCATAATACAACGCGGCTGTAAGTCTGACCATCGATGATGACTCTGTAAGTAGTATGCGCATTTTACACTGGAACTCAAATAGATGTTGTGGACCGAAAAGTACCTGGACCGAAACGTACCTGGACCGAAAAGTACCTGGACCGAAAAGTACCTGGACCGAAAGGTACCTGGACCGAAAAGTACCTGGACCGAAAGGTACCTGGACCGAAAAGTACATGGACCGAAAGGTACCTGGACCGAAAAGTGCCTGGACCGAAAGGTACCTGGACCGAAAAGTACCTGGACCGAAAGGTACCTGGAACGAAAAGTACATGGACCGAAAGGTACCTGGACCGAAAAGTACCTGGACCGAAAGGTACTGGACCGAAACGTACCTGGACCTAAATGTACGTGGACCGAAAGGTACTTGGACCATAACGTGAGTGGACCGAAAAGCACCTGGACCGAAAGGTTACATGGACCGAAAAGTCCTGTGGACCGAAAAGTACGCTGGACCGAAAAGATACGGAATCCTTTCTGATCACGTATGCAAGCTTGTGTCACTTATATGTGCAGTTAGTCACCTAAAACTGGTGGATCGCATGAACAAACCAAACATTCAGACTTTAATCTCCGCCAGGGTTGTTTCAAAAAAGTGGTCAATTAAAAAATTAAAAAAAATTTTTTTTGAAACTCAGATTTTGCTTTTTTTTAATAAAAGAAGTTGTCCAAAATGGGCTGAAATGTCCAAAAATGGCCTTTTTCGAGGCAAAAAATTGGCACTTTTTTTCTGTGGACGGGACAATTTTTCCAAAATCGCGCCTGCGGCGCCCTGTATTGACCCCAAATCCGTACAGGGATGCGCGGGGCTGGTCTTTTATAGTGATGTGGCACGGATAATGTACTGTTGCATGCTACTACACATGTATATATGCTGGTCTGGTGCAAAACCGGGCGCTCAAAGTCGATCTGACACGCAAGATTTGGGCTGTAATCGATATTTTGATGGTCGTACATATATCAGATATACGGCATTAGATGCATTAAAATACGTTGTACGGCATGCTACAATACATTAGAGTAACATCGTTGGTCAACATCAACCTCAGACTGGTCGGAGACCATAAAATCTGCACAATACTACCGGGTGTCACCACACAAGTTGGGTCTCAGGCGTAAATTTTTCATAACTTTGATGTTGCCGGGATGGCGGTGCCGTAATGCAATCATGTTGTTGTGTGTCTTTGAGAGACGAACAGCACCAAATCACAATACACAGAATATATTGCCGAATTTGAAAATTTTTCAATTTTTGAAAAATACTAGACGGGGCCCGTGCCTACGGCCCGGCTAAAGCTTCGCGCCCGCGCACCCTGGGCTATCCGAAAACCCGTTAGCATACCCAAAGCTACCCGTGAAAATTGAACCGTGCCCCCGAGGGAGAGGGCCACAGACACACATACATATACATACTGTAAGTCTTCCTGTTTTAGTAGTATACGTAGATGTTGTATCGATTTCATTTATCCTGGAAACGTCGTTTACAACACTTTTTCTGATAAAAAAATTTTTCGTTAAAAAAAATCAAAAAAAAATTTCTTTTAAAAAAAGCTCGTTAATTAAAAAAAAATTTTAACCCTGATCTCCGCACTTCGAATACAGGCTGTTGTCTAGCGGGCGCACCAGGTCCCCCAGGCCCGTCAGGACGGCCGGGACGTCCCGGTCGACCAGGTGCAGGTGGGTCACCAGGCCGACCTGGCAAACTACCACCACCCACTTGTGAGGAGACCACACCACCACCTTGTAATTGTCCACCGGGACCACCTGGCCCGCCCGGACAAACCGGATATCCAGGTATGTACCTAGCGATCACAAGATGAACTTAAATAGGTAGGTCGATGTCAAACTTGGTGATCGGATGTGTTCGGATCTGATCGGTCTACCCAGTCACATTACGTCAATGTGACTATGTACAGTATATGTACCTAGTCAGATCCGATCACATTGACGTGATGTGACTAGGTAGACCGATCCTATCCGATCACATTCGATCATCAAGTTTGATACCGACCACAGGGTTAGTGAAACTACTCTCAAGCTCCAACGTCTGTATCAACTCATGGATAATGCTGCAACAATGGCTGTCAGGGTCATTATAGGGTGACCAAGATACATCCAAAACCCTTT
This sequence comes from Rhynchonema sp. JSB1_4, assembly GCA_030248065.1. Taxonomy (NCBI): domain Eukaryota; kingdom Metazoa; phylum Nematoda; class Chromadorea; order Monhysterida; family Xyalidae; genus Rhynchonema; species Rhynchonema sp. JSB1_4. Next base: position 31,917 of record JASAMV010003263.1, read on the forward strand.
TGGAGAACTGCCTTTTTGCGTTGAGTAAGATGCTTGACAAGGGTATCAATAGCATGTTAGTCGAACGTAAAACTTCCACAGTTTTTTCTCTAAAATATTATGAGATGAATCGTCACCAAGCTGGACTTCTGGGCCGGATAAAACGTTGTGTGTTCTGTTCGCCAATCGTCAGCATCACATCTACATGACCACAACCATGTTGTCGTACACTTTTGTTGTTCGGCCTCCTGCCTATAACTCCAGGATGGTGATGTTTTATTACATGATGTGCATTTTACACAACAAACTGTGGAAGTTTTGCGTTCACATGGTACTCATGTCAAACCACTTTCTCAACCGTGGAGAACGAGTCCTCCACTTGGGTTGCGTTTCTGTCTTGGTCACCCTGTAGGTATAGCTCATGTGACGGTGGACTATCAACCGATATAGCCCTTATTCTATTTCAGTCTGAACTGGTGTACACCGAATCCGCTGGCGGAATTCCAGAAATATTCAAGCCGGGAAAATGCAGTATAAAAACAGTGTTCATACAAAAGCTACATAAACTTAGGAATGAGAATGAGTCGAGTCTGGGTCCTGATCTGTAAGGCTTCACTGATCACTCATCTTTGCACAGGCCCACCTGGGGAGACAGGCAAACCAGGTCGAGGCGGTTACACACCACCTCCAGGCCGACCGGGCAAGAAGGGTCCACCCGGCCCGCCAGGCAGGGCTGGACCACAAGGACAACCGGGAACAAAAGGACCTGCTGCTTATGGAGTGAGTTGGCAATCTTATTTTTTTAATAATATTATTCCTAATAGGGCCCCTGAAAAAAACAAGAAAATACTGTTGCTCATTATTACTTGCAGACATTCACACCCGGACCGCCCGGCCCGCCAGGCCCGCGAGGTTCGGTGGGTCGTCCCGGCACCCCCGGCTATGCGGGCAAGCCCGGCCGGGAAAACATACCTGGTCCGCCGGGACCACCAGGTTTGTGAAATGTTTCGGCATGTCTCTTCCGTTCATTCTGAACGACTTCGAACGGGAGTTTCCCTGCGTCTGTTAAAATGCATGAGGCAGACGAAATTATTTGAAAGTTGCAATATAAACCCCAAATCCTCACATAGGTCGACCGGGGCTACCGGGCCCAGACGGCTATCCTGGTCCACCGGGCCGGGCCGGCCAACCGGGACGTCCAGGGGAGCCCGGCATTTGTCCAAAGTACTGTGCCATTGACGGGGGAGTGTTTTTCGAGGACGGGACTCGGAGAAAAGCGAAAAAATTGGCTTGAAACATTATCGACAATGCAGCGTTCGATAAATGAACCCGCACTGTTATGTTCTGACGTTGGGCATAAATTTGTGATTTCTTTTTCATTGTATTTCGCAGCTTTTCAGCTTTACAGACACGCCAGCGCTATTGAATGACATCTTTTTCAATCTGCTTTACTCTTTTTTCTCAACATAAAACACACCGGACATTATTGTGCAACAAATGTAAGAATATATTCGAAGTTTTATTTCCGTGCACAGAAATGCCTAAATTTGGATGAAGCGCGATAAAACATACTGTACATGCAAGTTAAGTTTATAGCCAATGCGAAAGTGAAACACGCGAGAAAGAACACATCTCAGTCAAAATGAAACAATCAACGTTTCTTGAATGATTGTGTGAAATGAAAAGTTTGACCCAGTTTGTTTCTGTGTGCTTTACTGTGCGATGCATACCATCATTTCGCAAAACATGTCAATCCACAAAAAGCACTCTTTCAGAGAAATATCGTCTTACTTTCAAGTTTTATATCGAAAAATCTTGTTTATCGATCTCATATGCCGAATTTGTAACGACAAAACACATGACACAACAGCAAGAATGATTTGCGTAATAATGAGAGAAAGTTTTCCCGTTTTTACACATATGAAGTTCGTCGTTTTTATTTCCGATATCGTTAGAAAATGGTCAGACAAGCACACCAAAATATCGTCCCAAACGCCAAAGGCTTGTTGCATCACGCAGAATTTTCTAAAATCAGCACAAGCGTTAAAACAAGATAGCCGAATTTCGTACAATTGTCCGTGTGTTTTGCAGATTATGTATAACAATACTGTTAGCGTAATGCTATGATCGTATTTGAGCGTGTTACAAAACAGTGATGCAAACACGCATTGCACAGAAACAAAATACAGCGATGGAAATCAAGGAAAACAAAAAGTGCAACAACATTTTCGAATTTCATATCCTGAAAAGGACTAACTTTCCAGTCGTAATTCTGTTTCAAAAATCTGAGATTTTTATCTAAACATCTCGCTCGTGCCGCGCGTGTGGTCGTTTGCAATATTTTTTGCGCGCTCAGGAAAGCCGGTTTGACTGCGCCTGATTGAATGCAATATTGCGGGCACAAATGGGAACGGAATACGTAATCTTATTGTAAGCACATAAAAACACAAAAAATCACTTGTGCTTTCGTTCCTTTCTTCATCAAGCTTGCCGAAAACAAGTTTTGGCCCGAAACACGTGCATAAGGTGGTCTTCGTAAACAAATTGCAAAACTGATAAAATCTCTGTTATTTCATGCTTATTTGCTTGTTTGAAGGTGTTATTATAATACGTTACAGTGCGAGCAGCAATTTTTGGCTGATTGAGGTGCCCAGGTTGGGCAAAAAACTTTTTTCTTTTTTTTAAATTTTAAACCCAGCCCGAAAGGTGATGAGAGATTTAAATAATAATTCTATGTTTCAAGGCAAAATACGTTTCCCTCTTTTTTGCAATTCAGTGCCCCCCCCCCCCACCACCCTGTCCCCTCTCGAAACACGTATCCTCAAAAATAATTAAAAAACAAAAAAATTTTACATCACTCCTAAATAAAAAAAAAAAAAAAAACAACACTTTATAGAAGGCCTGCACCTCCAGCACCACCAGCAGGCGGATGCTCAGGAAGGTTGCAAACACGCGCACACAAAAGCTCGCAGGCGGATCCGAATGCAGTGCATGCTAATGTGTTGAAGAGGTCAGGGGCATAAAGCGGTGCATCCGCCGGAGCCTAAGTGCGCCTGCAGAGGCACCGCACAAAACCGCCCTAATATTGTGCATCCACTGTATCCACCGAGCCCGAGCATGTGATGTTTCGCTTCGTGTGTGTTTTTGCAGGCGCACACATGCCGGAGGCCGCGCAGGCATCAATCAGCCAAAAATTGCAGCTGGTACTGTAGTATGTACCTAAAGCTGGGGCCGTTTTATGTTGCCGTGAGCTGCCACAATTGTTACTGTTAGCAAAGTCGTGGAGTGACAAGGTGAAAAAAATTTTGGAAACTTGCTTAACCGAAGAATGTACCACTGCCTAATTTGCTAATTTGTTGCTAAATTTTTAATTAAATTTTGTGCAGTCTACCGAACTCGATATGCTTTGTAAGGGCAAACTTAGGTTGAACACGGAAACCGGAACGCGGAAATATTTCCGTGTTCCGTGAGTGTTTTGGAGAATCAGGGAACACGGAAATATTTCCGTGCCACGGAACACGGAAATGATTCAGGCATGCAAACAGTGCTTTTGCAGTGATGATGACAAAAGCCAGCGTGCTGACGCAAGCAGCAACTATTCACACGGAAATATTATCGTGTTCCGTGAAAATAAAAAAAACACGGAACACGGAAACCGGAAATATTTCCATGCCACGGGAATATTTCCGTGCACGGAAATCCACAAAACTGGTTTGTACGCAAGTTATTTCCGTGTTCCGGTTTCCGTGTTCAACCTAAGTCCGCCCTAAGTTTTCGAAAGCGCCAGTTTAGCACTCTATTGCTGACTGTGTGTGACGTTACATATGTACGTTTAACGCCTCTGTCTGCGGCAAAAAACCCAAATCAGATATTGTCATCAAGAATGATTGCGCATTGCTTAATATTGGCCGCAATCATTGCTCATTTAACGCCCAAGTTGCTGTACGAAAACAAATTTGCCTTCATTCTGCACATGATCTTGACAGTGTTGCATACCTTAACGTATGACAGGAGTAGCTTTGTGTGTGAATATTCAGTTGATTTGATTCACTAATCTCAATTGAGAAGAAACTTCGCCGAAAAAACAAATCGGTGTTTAAAGACGGCAGACAGTTCAGACATGAAATATCACAACAAAAAACCCTGAACTAGAAAGGGACTACTTACTTTGACATGCGAAAGTCGATGTCGCTGCAGGTCTAAAGAATCTCGTGCAGTTGATTTAGAACAATAGGCCGACTGTACACGCGCGTAACTTCACAAAACTATACAGTTGGTATGCAAGTATATTTCGTGTCTGTGAGTGAAGTAACTGACCGACTGACTCTACAACCAAACATGCACTTCACAAACAAACGCAGCCATTGAATGACGATCTAGGAATATACAAACGTTGTTGGTCTTCAGCTATCCACTGCACAAAGTATGCGTTGCGTGTGTTACATACACAACTGGTTGCATGCATTGCAGCGCACATGAAAAATTTAAAACAACACACGCTCGCAATGCTTTATCCCGCAAATTGATCCACCGCGCGATTTTCTCTTGAGTTCCGGTACCACGTGGATCCAACACAGAACCGAAACTTGAGTAGTTCTGAGAGAGAAAAGTGTTCGCAAGTCGCTAAGTCTGGTCACTTTAGAGAAACTGTGCATTTTGTCAAACCCCCGCATATATAGGTAGTGATCCTGTATGCTTTATTACGCTAAAGTGCATATTTTTGGATGTGCTTGGAAGGCTCCACCAGCTATATCATGTGCTCAGCGCGTGTAACAATTGAGAAAACTGTTGCATCATAAGTGAATTCTAGTTTTACGTACGTTGTCTCGACTTTTTGGTGCATTTGTCAAGTGCTAAACGCTTCCCATCAGACATGCGCAATTAAGTGCATGGCGGGACCACCGTTGATCGTAGACTCCGCATGTTTCCAACTGCTGACAGCGTATGTGGTAAACGTTTTTATGCATAAGCGCAGTGGGCTCGTTTTTCCATACGCTACGTACATGTATTGTGCTAATAGCTTACGACAAGCTTAGATGAAGTCACTACTAAAAAACAGTTTGAAAAAGGGAGCGCATATACATAGATGCATGTAATCCATCTTCTTAATTGCGCTGAAGAAGAACTCTGATAAAAACTCAGATAATGATCTTAGTTGACATTAAGTAGATTGTTTTTTGACTGTTGTTCGTTGACATGAGTCGCATATGAGTTCCGCATAGTGAACATAATATTGCTATCAGCTGCTTGTAAATTGATAGTTCCACTTTTTGTCATGTTTAGGAACACAAACATTATTTTACCTTTTGCGTCACAGTTTTTCGCAATAAAGTTGATACCTATGTATTATCTCGAAATTAGCATTTACAATGATTCAGACCCTCACTTATGCAAAGATTTCCCATAAACTTGATTTAAAAAAACTATTTGTAAAAGTGCAAAAGTTACCCGCATTTCACAAAAAGAGTGTCAAATGACGGCGTGAACAACGCACTTGACCATTGACATGCATGCTGCTCGACTTTTAGGTCAACATATATATTATATTGCGTGCAAAAAGTTTTTTCATTGATGTAAGGGTTAAGGAATCAGTTATATTCGATGAATTGCTTATACATTGTTATTCAATTTCAATTTATTTTCTGCCGATACCGCTGACACATGGTTTAAGTACCAGGTTCCAGTTCCTGTACTTTATTTCGTTTGAGATCCATAACTGAACATACATCAATTTAAGCAATCGAAATCGTCAAAAAACTTGTTTTTGCTTTGCTTTTCTTACTCTCCGAACGCGTATTTGCTTTGTCATGTTGCATATCTCATTTGGTTCCGTAATTTGGCATGCATTCCAAAGCTGCAGATTGTTTTACTTTTGCCTTGTTTTGATTGTGCTGTGGCCACAGCTGTTAATGTTAATGTTAAATAACACAGCAGTTTATCACCTTCGTTAATGAAATTAAAACTGATATTGTTAAAGTTCTTCGCCGTTTTTTTCAGCGTGAACACAAATACTCAAGATGGGCTTGTCATCGCATGATATCGAAACCAGATATCGGACCTATCAGGTACTGTTCTTGGGTTTAAAGCATAGAAAGCCACCCGACATGGAAACTGCCCTGTATCATATCAACAAAATATTCTTAAGAAATACACAATATCGAGGTACGGATTGTGAAACATCAGCGAGTCAAATTTGCAAGTTTGCTGCCAGGCAATCCACAAAGCCATCTTTAGTGGCTGATGTTTCACGTTCGTAGCAACGATATTGCCCAACGAGCTTCAGCTATATGCGGAAGCTATAGCAAACATTTTAAAAAAAATGTTTATTTTTTCTTCGATGATTGTCAGGTGCTCGCGTACAGCTCAGTTGTGTACGCCGTCGTTGCCGTTGTGTCCGTGTGTCTCGCCCTGCCCATGGCTGCCAATCATGTTCGTTACGCCACCGTGAAACTCAGGCATCAGGTTGACGTTTGCAAGGTAATGATGACGGCCTGGGGGTTGTCATTGTTTTAGCATGCCTATACTATCGTTCGTTGGGTTAGGTGCACCACCGCTTTATCCCAGGCACATGTCTACTTTACTTATTCGGTCACCGAAAGGGATGATAACACAACAATGGGTCAGTTTCGAACCAATTACAGATATAAGAGCAAGTAGCATTCGCAGTCGCAGGACTCTTGGTGGGGTCAACCGTGTGACTGGCTGTTACTGGGTTTTTGACGATTCTGCTGTTCGCTCTGAGCGGCGATATCACACACTTGGTATCAAGCAGCGCCAGTCCACCACAGTCAATCGTAGTTGCCGTCAGTTGACTGACTGCTTGTGTCATACTGCAGCTGCAATGCTTTGTTGTCACTGAGGGGCAGCGCCCAAAAAACTAGCACTGCGAATATGGTAAATATATGCTTGCTCGGAGATCGGTGCTCTTAGTTTCAATTATCCAAAACACAGTGCGCAAATAAATACAGTTTTCACAGCAAGAGCAGGTATTTTCGCACAACATTTTCCAAAACCAGCACACACTTTCCAGTCGGCCGCCAATCAAGTGGCATCGCAGCTCAACGACCTCAACAACATTCAACTGCACGCCAACAGAACCAAACGACAGACGTACGCGCGAGGCGGAGAGTTTGTGCAGAGTGAACCACAGACGCAGCAGGATTGTTCAGGTCGGTGGGTGGCCCGGGACATCTTCAGTGCGCGTGCACTCAGTATTTGTTGATGCGAGACTTCGAGTTACAAGAATGATGCGTGCCACAACCACAAGTAGTAGTCTTGGGCTCGTGATTTGGTGTCCAGCACTTCTGTGTCGCAAGAGTACATAGGTCCCAAAACAGCCGGTTTTCGAAGACAGTATCTCTCTGAAAGATTTTCGCTTGGGATAGTGTTGGCCAAACCATGAACCTGAGCCTAACCCTCAACCCAAACCTGAGCCTGAGCCCAAGCCAAATCCAGAGGCCCAGGATATAGCGGCCTTAGCGGCCGGCTGTTTTGTCTCCCGCTGTTTTTTCCGTTTCCCGTATGAGTACCATCCAGAAAAAGATCTATTGTGAAAACAGTTCCTCGAGCCAACAGCCACGTGCCAAGTCATTGCTTTCCGACCATACGGATTCAGGTTGCTGTCTTCCCGGCGAGCCGGGTCCGGCAGGTCTCAAGGGTACCCCCGGTCGGCCGGGACGTCCGGGCGCGCACGGCACCCCCGGTCTGCCCGGTAAACTGCCCGAACCGACCTGTGAAGAGACCACACCGCCACCATGCGATTGTCCTAGAGGAGCGCCCGGCGAACCAGGACGGGCCGGACCACCAGGACCAACTGGTGACCCCGGCAATCCGGGCAACACCGGGCTTCAGGGACCACCGGGAAGTCCGGGTCCGAAAGGTCAACCCGGATACGACGGCAGGCCCGGTGATAATGGACCGCGTGGTGAGCCAGGAACACCTGCTTATGGATCGGTAAGTGGAGGGGGCGGGGTGGTCTTTGGATCATAAAGTTGCTGCTAACACATGGAATGGCATGGGTGCGTATCATTCCTATCTGATTGACCTGATAAGAAAGAAAATCGTCGATTTTTTTCTGCTATTTCACTCGAGCTATGTAGCTAGACGAGTGGAGTAAACTGATCGAAATATGTCTCTTTCCGTTTCGATACAGTAGAATTCAAGCCTAGCATGCTGAGATATACACAACTAAAAAAACATTGTTGCCCTATTCAGGTCACCCCGGGACCACCAGGCAAACCCGGCGACCGTGGGGCGGTCGGTCGTCCCGGCAGACCAGGCCCATCCGGCCGGCCGGGCGACAACGGCTCGAGGGGTCCGCCCGGCCCCAAAGGTCCGCCGGGTCGCGCCGGACCGTCCGGCCAGCCCGGCCGACAGGGTTATCCCGGATCGCCGGGAGGTCGGGGCGAGCCCGGCATCTGTCCCAAATATTGTGCCATTGACGGCGGCGTGTTCTTTGCTGATGGTACGCAGCGCAAGGCGTAAATAATGCTGAGGAGATTGTATTTTTAATTTTGTTGGATTTTTTTGAATTGGCGCCGACCGGTGCGATTGGGGGTGTCAACAGTAATTGTGGAGAATTTTTTTAACTCCAACCAGACCTGAGCCTGCTCCGGGTTTCAATCTGTTCTTTTAAAATGAAGCCCAATTATAAATTTAAAGTCCAATAAAGTGCCCCCCAATCGCATCCCGCTGTCCTTGTACGTATACCCCTTCTCACTTAATCAATGGCAATCATTCGTTATTCTTTATTTTTATATTTGAATTTTTTAGTTTATGCTACCAGTGTTATGCCGCAGCTATATGTCGTTGAATTCCATCCAGGAATGTGGTTTGATTTTTTTGGTTTTTCTAACGTTTCAGCTTCCCGAACTTTCAACAATGTTTTCTAGTGACTAAATTCCTTTCATTGCGGTCTTGCACCCTGTTCTTTCCCTAATTCCCCGTTTTTCGGACTTTACTGCAAATCACTGGCTGAAGTTGTAAATTATGATGCTTTTTTCAACAGGTGCTACAGCTAAAATATAAATTGACGCACAGTGTTCTAGATAAGCACTAGATAAAAAATACGTATAACTGTACTAAAATCGTTTGCTTTTTTGAGAAAAAATAATTTAAATCAAACTAAAAGTCAGCTTAAAGGTTAGCAGCGGGAACATGTTAACCAGTCAAACACACGCTGATGTTAGAAATGGATGCCTGTAAAATATTCAATTTCGATGGCTTTTGGGAGACAAAGATATGGCAGTTCCCAATAAAACGGACATTATCTAGTTTTGGACTTCTGCGATGTCTTCAGTGGAAAAGCTTCGCAGATTCATATACACATGGCACCTATGAAGTTCAGATACAACACTGACTCCGGACACCCAAAAATCTGATTTGAGTAGGCTTAACCGCTGACACTGAACACCGATCGCGGTTCCTTCATACTGCATTTTGGTTTATTTGATTCCGCCGGATATCGCAATATTTGTGTCAGGGATTGTAACATTGCACCCCAGTAGTGTACTTCTGTTAGCTTGGCAACCACCTGGGTTGCCAAAACTGCTTGGTCTGTTAGTCATGCCATAGTTATGTACCAAAGGTTACTTACACCAAAAAATATGGATTATGTTCCAAAAAGGCATAAACACGGTAGTATTGCCAAGGATGCCATCTATCACATGACCAAACAGGTCCGTTTGTAGCAAACTGACCAAAGACCAAAGACACGGCCTAAACGGGTTAGACATTGAACATGCATGCATACCTGGTTTGGTTTATTGAATAATGTAAGTCTCTCTTCATGTCTTTTGTGCCCTAACAAGTTGTTGGTGCCAGGATACAATAGAACGCCCACGTGAAAAAATCCGATAGCGATACATTACAGCGGTATTGGGTGTGGTGTCAGTCAGCACGCTTTTTCGCTTTATTCTGCCAGTTACAAACTTAAGTTTAATGTTTACCAACTTGGCACCACTTGCTCAAACCCAAAATAGAAGGCAGCATGGGATGTTTCACGGCTCCATGTTGTCCCGCCACAAATGCGCTTTTGTTCGGCCTGACCCGTTTCCCGCTTTGCTGGTTGCGAGGGGATAGCTGTATACTGTATACCGTATGCGTTCCTGTATCTAATGTTTATATAACACGAACTGTCGGTAAATGACTCCATTTTTGTATATTTTTTCCAATTTGCAGCTCATCCACTATTGCGTATGACGTTCATTCATAACGGAGATCAGGTAGCAGAATTTCTAGCACAAGTGCGGCCCCACTACGTCTGGCAAGCCCAAATACTGTAGATGTAGAGCAAGATTGGCTCACGAAAAACAACTATCCCGATCCAGTAAAAGATGTTTCCTTTCTATCTGCTTACAGTCTTTTCAAATCACAGTCAATGAAAAAACACAGTGGTTTGTGGCACAGACAAAAAGTGGGCGCATAAACGTAGTGCGGTTGGTCGCGCGGACATAGCGGACACTTTATAGCTCCGGCTACGTTTATGCGCAAAATTGTGTTTGTAATATTGCGTTGTGAACTCATGACCTCTGTCATTTTCTAGGACACACATCATTGATGGGCCACTCTGCTTCTTAAAATGTCTTTCATAGAGAATGTTTACACTAATTTTTGTCCGTTGTGCCTCTGCAATGTAAACTTTTGGGAAACTCTGCTTGAAAAGCCTATAATGCTCAATCAACTTAGTCGGTTAACATTAAGTCGCTCATTTTAAACTCCAATGTTATAGTTGCTTGACCCAGTCAGGGCCGAATTAAATAGGCTCCCCCGATTGATCATGGACAAAAGTTCCTTTCGGTCTGCCATACAAGCAGCTGGCCAACTCCAATTCACAAAAGTCTAAGTGCATTGCGTGCATAAGCCAGTTTCAGCGATGTAGAACTAACAAGTATCGAATTCTGTGTGGGCCCAAACACCGTGTACAGCACACCAAAGCAAACGCATCTACCCAAAGTAGATCGGGCGGTAAAAAACTTGTGAGCTTCTGAACCGGATGAAGTACGCTAGCCGCAGACAATAGGACATCGGGTCACCATGGTTGCAACGCGTGTACATCCAGCTAGCGATGGATTTAATGAACACAGGTATACCGTACTTGCTTATAGTATATGCTTTTGGCAGCACGAAATGTCAGTTAGGTGTTGGTTCAGAAATATTCAGTTAGTCATTTGACATGAATTATCGTTAGGAAGAAACTCATCTGGCTCGGTATTTCAAAATCACTATGTGAACGATCTTTGATTGGGTATCTAGGTATGTACACTACCAGCCGAAAAACACATGTTTAGAATTGGTCTGTTCATTTGAGCCAGTTTAAACATGCATAGGTGCACCGATTTTCGGGTGACATTGCTCGGCTTGTTATTTGTTTTTAATCGATCAGTGAAACTGGTCAAAAATATGAGTTGATAAAATCAACGATCCTGGTGCTTATGCGGCTTTCGTAAAGTGTCCCACATTCGCATGCTGCATAACTATAACTGACCAGCAAATGACTGCCGACCACACCTGCCATAACCACATGTACCACATCAACAACTTATATGTGTACATCGTCTGTACATACCACATCTGCCAGGTCCGGAGGCGATATTGTCCGTCCTGGCAACAGCACAAACAGTGGCGAGGGTCGCAACTCAATCGTACACGGTGCTTTCGCGTCTGCGCGACACAAGATAAGGCACGCAGTTGACAAATTACAGCAACAACAACGACGAAACAAGAAGGACGGTGAACGATACACGCTGGACGCAAGGATGGAGGTGAGCCCGCACCTGATGTTTCACTGCCGAGTATGTTTATGGAAGTACCTGTTATGTTCCGAGGACGTCGTCGCGCGTTTTGACTGGTCGCGTATTTTCAACTAGCTCGGGTTTAGGCTTGGGCTAAGGCTTAAGCTTATGATTGAGCCCAGGCTTAGGCCCAGGCCTACGTTTCGGCTTAGGCGTGGGCTTAAAGGATGTGTCTAACGTCTCTTAACCCTATGTTTTATTGGGTGCAATCGAAAGATGACCTCGACAGGCCGCCGTGTGCAAAAAACCGCGTCTTCTTGCTCGTTAAATTGCGAAATATTGAGGGTTACTTTTCGAATTAAATCAATTTCCGGACACAAAACTCCAGGCGCTTTTGAGTGCGCGCTACTCACGTTTGGCGTTTTTCTGTTGAAACATTGCATGTTTAAGCGCGGCTCAGCCGCCTATACAATGCACGTAAACGCTCAACACACAACGCTCTGGCTGCTGGCTTGACTGTGGATACAATGAATGTTTCATTTAACCCACAGAAGCTGGTTTGTGTGTGTTTCGCTTCGTAACTTTTCTTGTCTGCTCAGTCTGAATTTCGTGTCCTAAAATTGATTTAATTCGAAAAGTAACCCTCAAGATTTCGCGATTTAGCAAGTTAGAAGTCGCGGTTTTTGCACACGGCGGCCTTTCGAAGACATCTTTCAATTCCACCCAACAAAAGATGGGGTTAGGAGACGTTAGACACACCCTTTAAGCTGCCAGCTTTCAATAACAGCCAGATATGTTATAATTCACATAACGGGCGACCATGTGACAAAGTGAGACGATGTCTCACAAGCTTTTTTGAATAAAACCTCTTTTATTGGGTTGATTAACTCGGTTATAAGTGGGAGAAGATACATCTTCTCTGCTCGCTCATTTTTCGTGAACGCCGTGCACTTGGCAAGAGCGTGTAGTCATAAGAAAATTATCACAGCGCGTATGCATTGCATCTCAACTTCAAAAGTGTTTCGTGAAGAAATACGAGACACAAGATTTACGTTTGTGATAACACATTTTCTCATGAAACTAGTTATTTACCTATAATACTGAATTTTTTCAAATGTTAGTTGTTTTAACAAATGAGCACAACCACAACCTTCACACAAAAGTAACACAGATTCACATCGAAAATGAAACAGAAGGCCCGAATTTCTGCCAAGGTATCACCGGATGACCTATGTTTCGGCGACACGGTCGCTTTGTACTGCGAAGAGTCGCAGGGTTACGTCTTGGCGGCACAATCAAGCACCATACACAATATGATCGGTATACCGACGGACCAGGATCAGAAACGACCGAATGTGTCGGAGATACATAGTGAGCTTACAGTTGTTTTTTTCCTTTTTATGCCAATTTTTTTAGCTTGTCAGAGCCATGGAACATCGCAGATGGGTATGAATAACATTTACACCACGATTAAACTTCCCATGTTCCAGGGGAATGCCCATTTTGAAAAATTGACGTGTGTTTTGCAGAGTGAGAAAAACTGTTTCCAATTTTCTGAGAGATTCGACGGTCACGAAGCGGATTATTGACGATCGTGTCGCACTGGCGATGCCACATCCAGGTTTACACTCAACTTCATTCACTTATTTGCAGCGATTCAATTCAAAATGGTGGCTCAGAATCGTTATAAAGCGACGAAACGGTTCAACAAAATGTCTCAAATTGACGAACATTGGAAACAGGCAAGGGAGGCAGCCAGAGCCGAGGCACGCGACAACGAGGAGGAACAGATTCGACAAAACGGGAAACCGGTGTTTTATGGACAAGTGGTTCAGGTAAGACACTGTACTGCTATTCGTAGCTTATTGTTTGCGGGTAAAGTGATAGATTATGGGCACTTGGTAAGATTTTCGACGCATAATTGCTGAAAAGTTGTTAGAGCTTCCACATCAAGCTCGTCGTCGATGGGCATGATAACAAGACGACAGTCAACCAGACACTTCGGCATGTATGCACCATGAAGCACCATGTAAGCAAATCCATGTAAATTTTCAGCTTCGGCACATTTTCACGGGCAAATTCGTTCACGTCAACACCAAGCAGACGTCGTGGACCGAGTCCAGCAATCTGCTGGTCGAACTGGTCGCCAAAAACGGCAAAACGGCGCAATTCAAGATCCAGCCTCGCTACAAGGTCAAGGCCGAAGGCGAGATTGTCCAGCTGGGCGATCTGATTCAACTCGAGAGCGTGAAAACGCCCGGCCAATACCTGAACTGCAGCCGGACGCACTTCCAAGACTATCAAGTCTACGCGCGGATGTTCGAGATGAACGTTTCCGTGAACAATTCCGGGTTTCTGATTCAGCGATTCAAGAAATCGCGCGGCGCACCCGAGAAGCGCACGATTCTTCACGGCGGATCGATGATACAGCTGTTCCACAAGGAGGCCGAATCCTATCTGGCCGCTGAAGGGGTGTTCAACTTTCTGAAGGCCGAAAAGAATAAGCCGATTGAGACGGCCCACTTGAGACATCGACCGGTGTTGGAGGACGATGCAAGGACGCTGACGCAACCATCGACAGCGATAGACTGTTGGGTGATTGAGAAGGAGACTGATGCGGGATTGATCGATGGTTGGTGGAGTGATTGCAGCGTGATGTTTCATTTTACAGTAGGTACGCACAACGTGAGATGGTGCATTCGCACTGATGATGTCCTCATGCATTCACTGTCTGTGCGTGAGAACATTAATCGTGGGATTATTGTATAGTCCGTCCACCAGCTCATGGCACTTTGTGTTGCTGCTGGCCGACTTGTTCCCTTCCTCCACGTTCTAATGAAAGAGAAATTGAGTTTCCGAAAAAAATTATTTTTGCTCCTAAATTGCTGTCTTTATGAAATCGACGTGTTTTATAGATTTTAATTTAATTTAATTTTAAATTTGATCGAATTCAATCGTTTTCGACACATTTTATTATTTTTTTTTAGTTTTTTGCAAAATCGCTCACACTCAATTTCTCTTTCATTAGAACGTGGAGGAAGGAACCAAACCAGCCAGCAGCAACACAAAGTGCCATGAGCTGGTGGACGGACTATACTGTCGTCAACTCCCAAACTAATTTAGGGCTGCTTGAGTTGACGACTGTACCATTGACCAAATCGTGATGTTTCACTTCCTCTATGTTTAGGTTCGCCGCTCGAATGGATGGACCACGTACGTCTTCAGCACGTCACCACCAGACATTTCCTCACGATGAATCAAAACGGCACGGTTGGTCTCGATCACGACCGATACAACCGACACACAGTGTTCCAGATTTGGCCCGTTTCAAAGGTTGGTGCGTGGTGTGCCCGGGACCTCATCGGTGCGGCCACAAAAAACCAATTATGTTAATGCTACGAAAGTTCTGACGAATTTTCAGCGCACGACGTTCATCGAGAACAAGAACTTCATTCGTTTACAACACGTCAGCACCGGGCACTGGGTGCACGCCGGTGATAAGGCGTACGTGCGAAAGTACAAGAAGCCTGAAACATCTAATCAGCAAATCACGTCCAATGATGTCACTTGGAGCAAGGCGGAACTCAGACAGGTTGGAGTTAATCTGACGCTACATTGGTTCAAAAGTTAGAGTATTAGTGCCACATTCATAACCAATTCCAGGTGATTGGTTCCCCCGTCCAACTCTATCACGATGCGTTCGTCGCACAAACCGTGCCACCTGACCACATGATGGACATCAACTTTGTCGCTGGCATGGTGCCGTTCTTGCAGAAAATACAGTTTCGGGTGAGTGCTTACGCGCACAACACTAAGATTTATTATTATTTTTTTACAAAAAAAACAGACAATCTCATTGCAGCTGCAAAAAGGCGAGCAAGTGCTGCCCCGTACACGCACGCGAGTGTTGTCGGCAATGCAGGAGTTGAACGACTTCATGTTTGTGAATGGTGTATTCATGAAACGAAAGCAGAAATTGTTGCGCAACTTTCGCGTCGTGGATATTTTGGTCGACATTCTCAAATGCCACACTCAGGATCCGGATATGAAATCGTTGGTGTTGTTTTGATTGGTTGATTGATTCGTATATCCACCACCAGGATGGGCATGATAACAGTGCCTTCAGACGTATCGTTTGCCTTTCATTCTACTGGCATAATCCTTGTTAAAAAAATTAAAAAAGAGAATAGAATTTAAAATTTGAAAAGTGTTAAAAAACTGTCGATTTCTCCGCGATTTTACAGTTTTGTGAGCGACATCCACGCTCAGGCGTACGTGATCATGACCTCGTACCTCGAGGGCGCCAGTCGCAAGAATGAATTGTATCTGGCCAATCATCTCGAGTTCTTCCAGGAACAATTGTCGCATATGGGACAGGTTTGATATTTGCTTCGCTTGGAGAGTGGATAAAATGATCGCCTTTTTCGAATCATCTCAATCCTTTCCCGCCCCTGATAAAAATAATGTTTCAGGTTGGTCTGCAAGCGGCGTCGATGCTGATCGAATTGTTGCGAGACAATCGGGAAGTGATCGCGATGATCGATCCGGATGAAATCGATATGTTCGTTGATCTGTTGATGGAGAACAAGGTATGGCACATTCTTAATATTGGTTCCGTGCATATATAAACATGGCACAAAAAAAAATTGTTGCGTGACAGACAACCCAACGTCTTCTATCAACCGTTTTAGTCAGCCCACTGCCCACTTTGCAGCACCACCTGTACCTTGACCTGTTGGCCGTACTGTGCGTGGCTGAGACCGTGCCCATTCCAACTAATCAATCGTACATCGCACGCAAACTGCTCGGCGAAGTTGTGGAGAATGGGGATGTATGTTTTTTTCATTTTGTTATTTTTCTTGTTGCTAGTGAACGAATAAACGTATTTGTATACTACTACAACTACATAATATAGCAAGCGCCCACACACACACACACGAGCTTATGTCTTGTCGGTGCTTACAAAACGGCAACCTTGTTCCCAGGAGGTGCTCTATTACATCGAATTTGGCGAAAACATTGGCAAACACAAGAAGGAACTGTATGTTTCCACGAGTAAGAAGGGACCTTGGAAACCGTTGGACGATCTTGTCAACATGGTATGTTAGGGAATCAGTCTGCTTATTGCAATGATAATGACTGACTGGCTGATGTTTCACAGGTCCATGGACACAGCGAGAAGGAGTATAAATACCTGGAAGAACAATTGAGGCTGTACAGTGCGCTGGCAAAGGTGCGTTTGCTGGTATTGGTCGCACAATGACTATATAAGAATCCATCCAAAATTTTTCCTGAATTGTAAGGCCACGTCTCGCTGCAGATCACAAGCGTTCTATTTATATTTTTTCCGAAACGTCGATATCACGCTCGCTGTGTTCAAGCAGCTTCACTGTAATATCGCCAAAAATGTTTTGGAAAAAATATATACTTAAATGGAACGTTTGTGATCTGCAGTGCCTTACCATTCAGGAGACTTTTTGGATGGATTCTTATGTAGTCATTGTGCGACCAATATCATGGCATCTTGTACAATGGGTCACATCAATGGGCATGACATAATTGGTGTCGTTCCATTACAGGGTCGCAACAAGAAAGCCATTCGTCTGATTACTGATGACGACCGACTGTTGGACTTTGATCGCAGCTTCGCGTGTCTCACCAAACAATTCAAGACGACACAGGGTGAAGATTTCAGGTTTGCCTGACAAGAAGGTGGTCTTGGATAATAATCAGTTAAGGCCTATCTATCCTTCGTTCTCTCAGAGAACAAAGAACAAACTCTCGCGCGCTGATTGGTCCACGTATGTTCAGGGAACAGGTCGACTAGACTATGAACTCAAACAGATACATACATACCTACTGTAAAACTACGCCAACACGAGCCCGATTTCGAAGATGGTGTGTATTCAAAACGAATAGAAAGAGAAAATCATCATGCTCCACTTTGTATTCTTCAACGTGTAACATTTCCCAAATCAGCAGCCACGTGTGAATGTTTCGCTATTCTGCCAGCTGCGAAATCGGGCTCGTGTTGGCGTGGTTTGCCTTTACCTGCCCAGTGTCTTCATTGGGGCACTTTCGAACTTGCCAAACTGCGGTTTCAGGGCCGTGTGCGCAGAGAACATTGTTGATCTGTTCGTCGATGTGCACGATAACTTCCCGGTGATGGAGCGCGTCACCACCGTATTCGACTATCAGACAATTTCGAAACCAGGTGAGTTGCAAGCTGCCTGATGTTTCACAGCACTTCGTCAAGGTCATGAACTCACCACGAACGCGTGTATGTACATAGGTGCGCCAAGCCAGTCTCGCGCCAAGTCCAAGTTCAGTGGTGTGATTCCGTTGTATTTTGTGGATGAACTGCAAAACTGGATCAAGACGTTTCTGGATGAGAATCAATCGATGATCGCCAGCAAAGAGATGGGACCACACAATCGTTTGGTGGCCAAGGTTAGCTGATTGATGTGTATGTGGGCGGGGTCAACTAAAGTGGTCAACTCAACGCAGCCCAGAGTGTGAGCGCGAGAAATAATCCATGGCGCATGCGGCGTCAGTTGACGACATTAGTTAACGATCTGAGTTGATCACATACATGAATAAGCCCAAAGATTCGGTACATTTTTTCGAGTGTTCTCAGTCACTTTGTCGAGATTTAGAGAGCGACGAACATCATCCATAGGAATGTCGTCACATATGTAATTCCAACACCGACTTCAGGTTCTGGCACTGGTACACACACTGGTCAACTTCGGCTACTACGGTGACACCGACAGAATTCAAAAGCTGGTTACTCCGATTCTGTCACTGGTGAACGGACGCGTGGATTTGCCGCGAGAATTCAAGAACAGCAATGGTTCGTCGAGCACCCTGAATTTAGCGTTTCCATGGTGCTGCACAGAATCTATAGTTCTGAATCTGAGAGTTGTCCATGAACAAGGAATGTTAGGGCCAGGCGCAATGGCCGCACCATACGCAAACTCTGTCGTTAAGATTTGCAACACTCTTTCCGTTGCAGTGCTCACATCGAACGAACAAGCCGAAATCAAGAAATACCGCGAGAAGATTCGATTTCGTGAACGGAATGAGCCGCTTATGGCTGCCAAATACGAGGGTCTGCGCGTGCTTGAATTGTACTACAACTTTCGTTTCAACACGCAAATGCAGCGATTCGTGGCCGAGTATAAAGAGGCGTCAGCCAGTGGCAAAAGTCATTCGTTGAGCATTTTCACCGACCCTGACACTGACTATCGCGCTAATGACACGTGCGTGAAGAATTGTTTTTTTTTTGAAATTTTATGTGGTGCTCTTCAGCATGACCTTATTATGTGGTACTAATATTCAAACTTTTCAGTCTTCGTCGTATCGCTATGCGCGAGCTGGACGACATGCACGAGCAAAAAGAGAGTCACGAGTTCTCGACCGAGTTCGTTGAAACATTACAAGATCTGATGTACTACCAGGAGGAGAACGTGGTCACACAGGCGTTGTTGTTGCTCTCCAACTATTTTTCGGCCAATCAGACAATTTTTGAAAAGTGCATCGAAACGCAGGTGGGTATTTTCTTGGTTGCGGCACTCATTTGTTAGAGAGTCTCTACTGTGAAATCAATGGTTCATTGGCGGGATTGCCTGCTTCAGCTTCCAATAGCCTGGCGGACCGGACCCGTAGAGTCATGATATGCCGTGAAATAAAGATAGTATCGATTTTTTCGTCAGTTGCTACTCACTCCCCGATCGCGCAACACCTACACCAAGATTCGCGCGATTTTGCCGCAATTCGGTCAATTGAGCACGACGGAACAGACGGAGAAGAACTGTGACAAACTGTGTGAAATGCTGCAGGATTTCATTGTGTTAGTCGAAGGGTACCTTTTAGGTACCGTCTTTCAGTCACCGTGTTTTGCACCGACGAGCACCTGATGCACCTCACGTTTCTCCAATTAGACCCTGAGAAGAAAAGCACACTTTCAGAATCTGCTGCCTGGACGACAGTCTTCGCGAGCCCCATCCCCTCAACCAAGAGATGCTCTACAATTGTGGTGTGTTGAGCTACGTGTTCGATCTGCTCAAACCGTTCAACCAAGTCGAAACGAAGAAGGACAATGAAGTTCAACTGCTCAAACAATGTCTGCGATACCTGAAGACGCACGCTCGAGGATACGACACCGTCAAGAACAGGATATTCGACAGACTGGACTTTCTGCTGTCGATCAAAGGAGCTGATGCAGAACTGGCTTCGGTTGTCATTGAGGTTTGTCAAAATTGAGCTGTTCATACGTCGTTGTATCCAGTATGAGAACATTTCCAACTGAAACGGACCTAACCAAACCCTGACTGCGATTTCAGACATTCACGGACAACATCGCCTTGTGCTTGCGAGTGAAAGCGAAAGTGATCACCAAACTAGTCCGACTATTCACCGACTCCCTGCATCCAGTGTGGCTGAGTGTGATTGCTCAACTGGCCGTGTCCGCATCATATCCATTGGTTAGTGAGTATTGAGTAGATAGATCGTGTCAAACATGTCTGTCAGGCACACCATGTTAATCTAGTTAACTATACCTACGCAGAAACGCAACCAAAATCTGGCGGTCAAAGCGCTGATGGCCTACCCTGAGACAACGGCAGTGATCACAAAGACTACGGCCAGTGAACGAAGTCGGATGATCAAAGATGCAGCTGGGGAAACGGCAGACTCCAGATCGAGCAAGAAAGCAACTGCAGGTACCTACGCTGAATGTTACTTTCGCCAAATCAGGAATGGTTGTGCGAGTTCAACTGATATTTCCTTGCTTCGATTATTCAACCTGCAAATCAAGAAACTGTTGAAACAATACTCGTTTTCATTACATTTTTACACGAACAGAGTCCGAGTCAGAGACGGAATCAGAGTCGTCAGAGTCACTACCAGAGCCTTCTGGTGTGCCAGAGTTACCCGACAGTAAGTTTCCCATTGTCCCTCCATCTGCTGGTTTCCAACCCCAAACGCTTCTAACCTGCTTCGAAATCTGGGTCCAAATGTTGAAAACGCTTGCATATTATCCCAATGCTACTTCGATTATCAATTGATCAGCTATGATATACAAAACCAACTCACTAGATGTCCCTATGTTTCAGCCGTGCACCAACTCTGCAGTCTACTACACGTCTTCAGTCTTTGCGCGTACGGTGATAACAAATCAGTGGAATCCATATGTCAATGTCTGCTCACCATGGACGAATTGCTGACTTATGCCACTTCGTTAGTCCGATTTGACTGTCGTTAAATATCTGGAGCTGGTGAAACATTGCCCATTTCCACCCATACAGATCCCACCTTTGCGCTGGTCTCCGTCTACCTGTGGTGATGTTCCTAACCCAGTGCTATCTGCGTTCCTACGCCGAAACGGCGCGTTCCGAACTCAACAAATTCAGCAGTGACAAACGCATGGAGAAGCTGTTCAAGACTGTCGTCAGCGATCTCGATGAGGCAACTTATGTCGCCAAAACGGATATCGGTTTGTGGACTTTTTATAATGTTTCATAGCTCATTTTTTGTCATCTCTTGTCCTTCAAGGCTTCACATCCGAGCTTCTGACACGTCGACCGACGAATCTGCATCGAAGTCGATCCGACACCGAACACGAGCAAAAGGAGCTGTTGCATTACGTGTTTGATGGCATTTTGCCAATGTTGCGTGCCGCGTACATGTACCATTGGGGTGGCGATCAGCGGGAATTCGGACTCGATGCGCACATGTCGAAGAAGATCATGAAGAGCTTGGAGGACTTCGCTGGGGCCGTTGCACCATGCATCACGAAGTGAGGTGCTTAGCTCAAAAGAATAGTCCAGTGGTTGTTGTTGTTACATATCGTTGGTGACTTCAACGTACAGTATGTACCTGTGGTATCCCAGTCGGTAGAATTAATCCAAGATGTCATTTGTGGGGTTCAGGGTCAAAGTTCTGCCTCCACTAACGCCAACACTGATATTACAATGAGCATAGCGTCCCTATCCTAAAAGCAACCGTCTTTTGTAATCAGTTTGTGCTGACGAGCCTGTTAACTTTTTTTAGCCCAAAACACCGCCTCGAGCTAGTCTACACGATTCACAACTGCGCATCCGTGTGTGCGGTTGAACCGAACGCAACCATCATGAGACAGCTGACCAAAGACGTTCGTTTGAAGCTTTTGATCAAGCATTTTAGCGTCATATTGATTTACCAAACGTCTAATTTTAAGGCCGGTCGTCAAACCGAAGCGCAACGTGAGTATGTGAAAACGTACGCCGAAGAGATTCAATTGAACTCGATGTTTGACGAATTTGCCAGCAACATGTTGGCGGCGTATGAAGGAAGAAATACGGTCAAACAACAGCTGGGAATTCCGATTCACGGTACTGAAGCCAGAGAGTTCTTCGTCGTGTTTGGTAATAAATCTGAACGACTCTGATCTTCAGCCCCATACTATTCGGACAACTCCAACCCAATGCCTTTGGGAGAACAATTCCAACAGCTGGTTGGCTGCTTCCGATCCAACATCCGCTACAAAAGCAAACGTCTGGGTGTGCCACTGGCTCCCATACTGCCCGGCATGGATCCTGTTAGTTTTTTTTCAAATCATGGCGTGCTGTGCAGCTTCCCCCTATCGTGAATAAGTCGTCCCTCAACAACAGATCGTCTCTCTAGTTTTAACGTGACATTTCTATACAGGGCGAACTATGTAAATCTCATTTGGACTTCCAGCTGCAAACCACTAGTGATCTTCAGGACACACCTTACATGGTGCACGGTCTCGTGAAACATCTGTCAGGATCGTTGAACAAGAAGCGTGCGCTCACTGATCGTGCGCGATTAACGTTGTCGCTCGTTGACAAGCGCGCATTACAGGTAGGCCGGGCTTTTAGACAGGGGTGGGGTACCAAGACTGTACCACAATGGATGACCAGCCCAAATACTGTTCTCTGTCCGGGTCAGGCGATCTTAAATAATTCGCTTCCATTCCAAAACACACATTGATTCCTCAGGTGTTGCGCGCAATCATTCACAACGAATTCGCTCGCATCGATCCGGAGCGAACGGGTCGTCACGAGATCGAGGAGTTGATGGACGAGGTGGCGATCGTGCAGAACACCTTGGACAAACAGGACGTGGCGATGGCCGTGCTGCCGCATCTGGCCAGACAGGACGATGTCTTGGTCAGGGAATGTTTCAACGTGCTCTATCTGATGTACAAGTCCAACACGAACACGCCGGCGAACTTTGTCGAGAACGTCAATCGACTGCAGGCGAGTGCTGTTTGGATTGACTGTTTTTAGTGTTTACAAATTTATTGTTTCTTGCAATAAGAGAACAAGGCGCGTTTAAACACTTTTAGAAATGTTTCAGGAAGAGTCGTTCTTCGTCGCAGTCCAAACGCGTCTGCACAGTTCGTCCGGTCTGATCAAGGAGAAACGTTTCCTGGACGCCATTGAGACACAGTCAAACATGGAGAAACAGGCGATCAACGGCAACCCGAAAAGGGGCACGAATGCGAAGATCGGTAGTGAACTCGTGTCGGCACTGCATCGAAGGGAGACATTGCGGGGCAGTGCGAGATCGGGCAACAAGGTATGCAACGATGTACTTCGTTGGGTTTATGTTTTTTTTTGATCAAACGGTACCGCTGACTGGTATGGTTGCGGTTACCTTTGGAAGCAGATACTCAGTAGTCATGATCTTTTGCAGATCATGCCCGGCGACCTCGATTTAAAGCGATCAAAAGGCAGCGCCAAACGTGCGTCTCTGTTCAGTCAAGCGGATGACAACGCGCCCTTGCTGCCTGCGTCAAGGAAGGGCAATCGCGAGGCGGCACCCAAGTCGGCCGATGCCTTCGATCTGGCTAACATGACCCAGGAGGAACAGCTGGAGCTGACTTTCGATCAGGAATTCGCCGTAATCGTGGTCATCATGAAGACGATGCAGGCACTGTGTGATCTGGAGTTTGAATCGGTAATCAACATATTAAACGTGTTGAAGAAGTCAACACACTGAACGTGTTGTAGAAGCTTGCTTCACAGTCGAGATGCCCGTTTCAGGCACAACATCTGATGCGCGAACAGTTGAAGAACGTCAAGTCGATCAACCTGATCTCCGAACTGTGCAACTTCCTGTCACTGCTGTACTCCAACGTCGATGGCAACACGATGTTGTTGTTGTCGGAGTTGATGGAGACGTTGGTCGAGAGTGTGCAAGGCAACACTGCCAATCAGGTATTTGATTGATTGACTGATTGATCGAGCGATACTGATTCTAGTGAGTTCAATTTCTTGACAGGCGGTGTTCTTCGATCGCAAAGGCATCGATTTCCTCAATCATCTGATGCAATCATTCGATGAATACGCTGATCACCAAGCCGTCGATTTGTTGTTACGAATGCACGATGGCATTGCGCTGCTGTTGAAGCTGTTGACGGAGGAAAATCAGGTGCATTTGCTTGGCCGGGTGATGTTTCAGCCAATGCACACTGATGCCAAATACTCCTTTCCAGAACCGTCTGTCCACGACCTTCCAAAGCAAGACCATAATGACCGCGGTCAACAAGGAAGCGCTGATGCTCATGTCCAGTGTGATGTACCAACTAGGCAATCCAAAAAGAAAGGACAAAGACACTGCTGATATCAGCCAGGACAATGGGTCGCAAACACACACAGACACACTGGCCAACAAGCAGACGTTCAGCGTGGTGCGCAAAGACCAACGGGAACTGGCGTTGAACATCGGTTTCACCTACTATCATCTGCTGAGAAGGGCCAATGATCTGGACATGTTCGTGATGTCTGAGTACGAGCAACGGGACCCTGTGGCGCATTCGTTCTATTTCGGACAGACCTACACGATTGAGATTGTGCACGAAGGAGTGCTGCAACGACTGTACTTCAGGAATCTGCCTCAGGTAATTACGATTGTGTGCAGTTGATATTGAACCCTTGGAAGGACTCTTCTACGAATTTAAGACCGCGCTTCGTCTCGAGGTTCAAGAGCGTCTCAAATGGGAAGTCGACAGGTCATCTGAGGGCAACAAAGTGCGCGACTTCATGCAATGGGTTCGAGTGAGTGTGGGATATACAGTATTTCATTCTCTGGCATACACCATGCGAAACATCACACGCAATGGCAACCATGTTAAAGGACATCTATGACGACATTCGCTACCAAAGACGAATCAACAGCCACTTCCTGGGGAAATTCTTCGTTCAAAACTGGAAACTGTTCAACGTGCTGTGTCTGCTGATGACATTCATACTGAATTTGTTCATGATACTCTACTGGGACCAACTGCACAAGCAGAACTTCTGGGCGTATCACAACGTTGAGAAGAACATCATCTGGAGGGTGCTGGGTGTCTGTCAGAACATGTCTGTTGAGATTATCAGCCATTTGTTTAGTCACGTGGGTGAACCTGGCAGATTGAAACATCATTGATATTCTTCAGATCTGCCGTATGTCTCGTGATCAGCTACTTTCTCTCCAATGCCGCTGGATTTGCTTCGTCTTGGCGAACGTATAAAGTGAAAGCAGAGTAAGTTCGTTGCTTTCACAATAATCCGATGCTGTCAAGGATCTCAAACAAGTTCTTCAAATTTCAGACGCCTGAAAAAGTGGTTCATGCGCAAGATCTTCCGAAAATTCGAGCGCGAAACCCCCTATCGATCATCCAAGCTCGAAGTGAATATATTTGGCGGCAGTACTGTCTATTATGTTGTGTTCCTGACAATGTCTGCATTGGGGACCATAGTCTCACCGTGTTTCTTTGCGTTCCATCTGCTGCAAATCATCAACAACAACCAGCTGCTGTCTCGAGTCATTCTCTCAGTGACTGTCAATGGTGAGATCATGATTCATGGGATTCCTTAGTAAACAATCGATAAATCAACGTCTTTGCCTTGCCCATTCAGGCAAGTCCCTGCTGTGGGTCGGTCTGCTCGGTTGCATCATCATCTACATGCACGCACTGGCCGGCTTCATAGCGTTGCGATCCGTATTCCAAGGCAATCTGCATTTCTGTGACTCGTTGCTCCAGTGCACGGCCAGCATGTTCAGGGAGGGATTGGTGTACAGAACGATGGTTAGCTGATCGATTGATTGTATTAGTGATTGTCGATTGAGTGATTCGATGATTCCTTGCTTCAGAGAGTCGACTATCCAGTGAAAGTGTTCCCGGAGGTGGTCGACATCGACAACAAGTCCTTCACGTCCTACGCCATCAAGATCATCTGGGACATGTCATTCTTTGTGCTCGTGCTCACAATCGGACTCAATGTCATCTTCGGCATCATTGTCGACACATTCAGGCAGCTGAGGGATGCCAAGTGGAGGATTGAACAGGACATTGAGACCAAATGTTTCATCTGTGGACGACTCAGCTATGAATTCGATCAGAAAGGAATCGTGAGTGCGATCATTGGCAGCTCTCGATAATCAATTAGCAAACCAAATTGCCTCCTTTATGAATCAGGGTTTCAAATACCACTGCAGTCGAGAGCACAATGTGCATTCGTACGTGTTGTTCTTTGTTCGGTTGAAGGACATGCACGCAGAGGATATGACACACATGGAGATGTATGTCAGGGATATGGTTGGTCGAAATGGCTGATGTTTCACATGGAGTTTGAATGCCTTAATCTTCCCCTTCTACAATTCAGGCAAACGACGAGAACTTCAACTATTTCCCATTGAATCGTGCGATTTCACTACGCGATGACGTCGATGCGAGCATTCAACACGAATTGATCATTATCGATCAACTGAAGGAAATCGAACAGATCATGGAGCGAAATGTGAGTGTTCCCTTGAGGAATCAGGCAATTTACCAAGAGCAGCCTAATGTTGCACCCTGATTATTCAGGGATCACGTCAATCGCACGAATTCAAACTGATCAATCAACTGCATCAACAGTTGTTCCGCAAATCGGCCGATAGCACTTCGAGTCTGCAACAGATCGCTTTCGAAGAACATCAAAGAGCGAACGGCGAGGACACCAGTACGCCGAGGGACTATCGGTTCAGAGCTAAGAGTGCGAAAAACGGGTCAAGAGGCGGGTATAAGAGTGATCGGGATCACTAGATTTTTTGGGCAGTGGAGCGGGTTATTTTTACGTCAGGTACCGCCTTAAAATAGATTGTTTCATTCGTCGCAATATTTTTTATCACGAGCACACCTCTAATATTGAAGATGTACTTCCTTTTATGCTGTTTATTTTTGTAGGTCTTTAATTTTGCAAGTTTGTCGGCCTTTACTTTTTTGCTCATGTTCACATTTTTTGATAGATTTGGTCCGGTTACCAAACAAATTTCATTTTGTGCTCAGTTGATCTCTGAATATTTTTATATTTACTTTCTGTTTGTCATTTTTACTGCAGAATCTTTGGAAGCATAATTTTTTGCCATAATTTTGCACATTTTTGTTTACTTGGACCAAGTTGTTGCAGTGCTGTGCAGAAAAAATTATTTGGTACAAAAATAAAATCACGCATTGTAAATTAACATTGAATCTTTATCAAATGTGTATCCGTAAGTGGAGCATTTCAAAACAAATGTTAGGTAATTGCAGCAATTTTTGGAACAACAAGGAGCACAAAGATAAATTCCCACTTAAAATACTAACATCAAAATCATCGTAATAATTTCAATCATTCTCTCATCTCTAAAATTGTATATCACCGGCCAAAGGTGCAAGAATTGTCTTTGCTTGGAAGTTTTCGTGCATTCTACAAGATTTTGGGATAAGTTAGTTAAAAGTTTAGCGGATCACAGACTTTGAAGGGAAACACAAAAGTGCTTATTTGAAAAAAAGCTAAATTGACCTTAATTACTGTGAATATAATAGATAACAACAACTAAAAAAGCAGCGTTGTTGGTCATTATTGGTCATTATTATCATGGTCATATTTCGTTCGTGGTCAGTTTCGACAATGTTAGAGCATTGGCGAAGTCGAGCTTTTCGTCGTTCCAACATGTTTCATCGGCCATATACTCTTCAGCGACCCATTTCCGTAGTCCTGGGCTCTCTCTGTCTTCTGTGTTCTTGGGCGTAGTGGCGGACATTTTGGATGTTGATGACAAATTCTTGCAATCAGGGTGAGTGAGAGGCGAGTACAGAATGCACAACAAGCCAAAGAGGGACGCGAATGTCCACAGATGGGCTATCTGAAAGTGGTTTCATGCCGCAACTGAGTGTTCCTGTTGTTGCCGCCCGAAAGTGGTCACCAACTGGTAAGTTCAACTTTGTCCGTTCTTCATTTTGCAAATCCACGAAATCCTTTGTTGCAGCCAGCACCAATGGGCTTGAACCGGTTGGGACGAATATGTTTCTCACGTTATTCATCACCGCACACCGCGTTTTGGGCAAAATTGCTCCCACCTGAACGAAAACAGGCATCGTCATGGTGGTCAGTTTTTCGTGCCGGAAAACATTAATTGGTCGTGACGTGAGTGTTTTATAGCAAGCCCAATTGACGCGTCAGATTTCATTGCGATTGGTTAAGGTCGCATATGTATATATGGCAGGGACCCTTTTACGATATGACGAACCGGCACAATGCATCCCAGTTGGGTCACTTCACCAGTTGCCACGAAATCGCAGAGTGGCTCGCGGTGCGAAAGCCGGGAGAAGATGGCGCAACACAATGGAGCCATAAAAGATGACCCGCCTATCTTTTCCTCAACAGGGTGTTTCGATACCTGTATTTCTCCGGTTGTTGGAAGCTTGACGTTGGGGCATAACTGCAATACTTTACAGTGGTTACGCTGCATATGAGTAATTCAAGTTGAAAAAATATGCTCATAAACAATCTAAAAAGCCAACGTGGCGCGTCATCCCCAGAGCGATGTTCAAGCACATATTCAGGATCTTTTGATAGTCGTCTGTTGTGGAGCCGAAGTATTTGATTGATATTGCTTCTTTCGTGAATAGATAGACGCACTCAAAATGCGTCAGGATGGCGCACGGGTTCTGTCCGTGCACAGCAACGCACCTGGCCACACCCGTTTTGCAAGCGGGTAGTTGTACCCTGTTCATCTTCCACGCCACCGCTTGAGGTCCAGCGGAAGCACTCAGAAAAAAGCAGAATCGTGTGCAACACAAAGTGATGATGATGTCAGTTTTGGGCCGAGGTTTGTGATCGGTCCGGCCTTGTCTTGGTCACGTGACTGTTTGCCTGAACAATATTTCGATATTTACTGATCCTGCTATTGTCGATCAGCGTAAAATGTATTTATTGGCTGTCTGGGAACAACTTTTACGCTGGTCAAAATTAGTGGCATCTATAAATCTCAAAATATTCCTAATGCAAAGTCACGTGACCAAGACAAGACCGGACCGAGCAAATTTTCTACCTGCAACAAGCGTGCGAAAAAAATTGGCCCACCCCGCGCCCATTTTCTAATTCAGCCCACCTGGCTGTCTGCTGTTCGTATAAGCGGCAGGCACCTGACAATGGGTCAGTCTCGGTGCCGGCCAGACCTCGGTTGCCTTGGATGCCTGTGTTGCGTTCATGTTTAGGCTCGCGCAACCCTTATAACCACATTTTCTGCACACAGATATTGGTCGCACAATGACCATATAAGAATTCATCAAAATCAATCCTGATTTTCACGTTCAGTCACTCTTAACTACTGTGCTATTTGTGATTCTCACAAAACATTTTCAGCTGAAAATAATCTAGCAGATCAACCACGTTGCCGCAGGTCTGAAACATTCTCTTTACTACGTGTTTTGTGTGTGATCGCGCAACGCAACGTCATTGCCCCGTCACTAGCCGCTTTCCGATTCAGGAAAAAATTTGACCAATTCTTATAAAATCATTGTGCGACCAATAGATGACGCACTTGTTGTGTTACTTTCATGTTCAGGCTGTTTAACGTTTATGAACACAGTTTCATTCACAAACAAATTTTTCGGTATAACATTGGGGGCGCGAGGGGGGAAATGGCCCACTTTGCTAAAAAAAACTTTTCGCAAAGCGGGGCATGCGTCTTCATCTTTCTGGGATTGCCAACAGTGCCATACATGTACCCTGTATGACTTGCATGTACTGGTAGTCATTAAAACTGGTGCTCTGAACTCTGCAACTGCACAATGAGACTGCTCCACCCACAAATACTATCGCCGCAGCCATTTTTTGAGAATTCGAGCAAAACCATGTACTTTCATGTCAAAAAGATAATAGTGCATGTGCAAAGTGGACGTGCACTTCTTAAAGCTATTTTTTGAAAAAAAATCAAATTTAGTTCTTATTTTTCAAAACCCAACCAACACGCCGAAACGGGAACGACACCACACCACGCACTGCACGGGGGGAGGGCACCAACAGCACCGCAGAAATGTGCTTTAGTTCGGCATCATCATCACTTCAGTGCTTCCCGCATTTCTCTGAGTGCCTTGTTGTTGGTTCGCTGTGACTGCGTATGCACATGCCATCCGTTTCTTCCATCGATGAAACCACGTTAGCGTTCTGTCATTAGGGTCGTCCGTTTCCGGGGTTAGTCTCTTGGACCAGAATTTGGCTGTGTTGGTCGACGCTGCGTGTTCGAGCAAAAAAAGGTGAAGTTGGTCCTGGAAATATTCAGTTTTGACGTTTCCCGGCCAAAAAATTACACTTTATGAATTTTTTTGCTCAGAATAATTAACGAACCCTCAACATGGCCAATGTGAATTCCGGATGAGCAATAACTGACAACGTCAGGTGTTCAAGAAAACGTGCTTTAAATGTTAATGGAAGAAATTCGTCGTCCGGATCTTCGTATTTCGGCTTGGCATTCATATTATGACCGAGCAGAACGACAAATCCAATGGTCCAGACCATATTGAAATTGGCCATGTTTTCGGCGCTGAAGCAAAGCAGTAAATGTTCGAAAATCGGCGAATGCAGGGATATACGTAAGTCTTGATGACAAATGTATAGTGTTTCCTGTTTTTCTTGGTCCAAGGAAACGCGCGGGCCCGTGTTATAACTGAACTTCTAGTTGAGATTACAATTTCGATTCAATCAGGCAGCTGGCAAAAACGTGTCAAAGTTTGCCTGTGGAATCTAACAACAACAATGTTTCACATGCTCGCTGTGAGCTTTGCGCGTGTGCGCTGCCAGCATGTCAATGAAACATTTGACCATGTTTGCTGCTGAGTGTCGTGCTTGCACTAACAAGGACACATTCTTAATCTCTTTCATTTGGTCTCTGAAATCTCGACCCCAAACTGGAGTTGAGTTATAACGTGGGGTAGCTTGTTTCCTTTGACTTGCATAAAAAGGAAACACTATATGTGCGCTCAAACCTCAGACGGTAAAACGATAACAGTGAGAAATGGAAATGTCAGGATACTTGGATAAACGTGAGAGATTCGTCAATTTCAATGTTTGTGAAGCAGCCTGAGGCAGGGTTGGAAAAAAATATTTTTTAAGTGAAAATTTTTTTAAAAAAAATATTTTTTTTTAAATTAAAAATATTTTTTTTCAAAATTTTCTAGGATGGCAAAAAATGATGCAAATTTTTGCAAAAATGGAAGATAAATGCAAAAAATTGCTAATAAAATTTGCGAGAAGCAATCGTAATTGCGGAATGTGACTTATTGGTGAGTTTTCCTGTATTATATTTGTGCCCATGCAGTAACGGTTGGGCCCAAAGCCCACGTGGGGCACTGACACTTGTTTGCTGTATGTATGCATCAGAGATGACCAAATGAGAGTATATTTACGTGATAACGCAGGTTGCCTTTGCAGAAACCAGATATTTTGCTGTTTGTCCTGAATATTGGTTGTCTAAACGACTTTTATTACTCTGATGTGGCTCGTTATCCGTCAACTACTGACGAAAGAAACGCATGTATCTTATAATGAACATCAAGACACGTGATAAACGGTTTTAGAAGCGCTAAGATGTGAAAATCAAGCGCCGCAGGCACTTTTGTGAAGAAACCATCACGCACTCTGAGAAAAAAATTACAAATTTTAACCTCGAAAAAGGCTAATTTTAAATGCTTCAGACAATATTGTTCCCCGGCGAAATTTTTTAAAAAAAAATTTTTTTAAAAAAAATTATTTCTTGAAACCGTGTTTTTTTTTAAAAAAAACACGTGTTTTTTTAAAAAGTTTTTGTTTTTTTTGCCCAACCCTGGCCTGAGGCAGCGATGGCATGACAATGATTAAAATCTCTCGCCGGGGTTGGGCAAAAAAGTTTCTGAAACAAATTTTATTTTAAAAAAAATTTAAAATTTATTTAGGAACAAAGTGGTCTGAGAGGCAACCCGTGTTTCTAAAATTTTCCTCAAAGTCAGCATTCAGTGCTAAGCAGTCCTGTGTGTGTAAAACACCGCTCAATTTGACGTGAGTAGTATAGGGCGGGGACCTGTCCCGCAACGTATAAGCATAGGAACCCCAGGGCCTGTTGTGTGGGGGTGCGCTATAGTGTGATGTTCAGACAAACCTGACTTGTGCTTCAGTATAAAAAGAGGTGCTTTTTCTTCATTTTATCATTATGTCTCATTTGTGTCCTGTCTGTCACTTGAGTTTTTCTCGTCTCTGGAACCTTCGCCGTCATAAAATGGCTCACAACCACTTTGATCCGTCGGAAGGGTCAGAGCAATCAGACACGGAATCGCAAGTGTCAAGTGAAGAGCTGCCGGAGGAATCGGAGTCAGAGGAAGAAATGGAGGATGATGAAAATCCGGAAGAACATTGGAGAGAAGCTATTCAAGAAGCTCTGGATCAGTTTAATTTGGATAATATCGCTAGTCCAGAAGACTTCCTCCGTGATCCATTGCTCTCTGTGTTTGTTCAAAAATTACAAGAAGCCGTGGAACGTCATTTTAGGTTTGTGAAAGCTGTGGAGTTTGCTGAATTGTATGAAAGAATTAACAAGGTTCAGGAAAAATATTGTGGGGACTTTTTTTATGATGATGAGGCCACGGACACGGCATGGCATGACCATAGATTTGTTATCCGCAAGCTTTTGAAGGAGAATATGGATCTGATTGAAGATGCTATGGGTGAAGAGTCTTCTGATGAGTCGGAATGAGTTGTTTGTGAGTTTACTCTGAGTTGCTCCGAGTTGACTCTGAGTTTTGTGAGTTTACTCTGAGTTGCTCCGAGTTGACTCTGAGTTGCTCCGAGTTGACTCTGAGTTACTCAGAGTTGACTCTGAGTGACTCTGAGCTTTGCTCTCTGAACTGTTGATGCTGTTGTTGTTATGATGTGTTGTTAGATTGTTGAAAATAAAAGAACCAAGCGTTGTTCATCAGATAATTTATTGGTTCAGCGCAATACAATGAAAGCACATGACACAAAAGCATAATAACACACAATTTAACACATAACATGATAGTAACTATATTTGATAACCAAAGGGAATACATTGACCGTTAGACATCACTCTACATTTATCATACACAACAGAGAACTTCTTAGACTGTGTTTTGGTCACAATGTCACGATTTGCTTCACGAACGATTTTAGGAGCAACAATCTGAATATCTCCGCAAACACCATACTTCCGAACCATGTCTCTGAGGGTTTTGGAAGTTTAGTGCTTGACTGGCTTTGTGGTCTAAGGTCTGTCCCCTGATTTTGATCAAGGTTGTACCATCATCCGTCTGATACCCATACTGTTTGGGACCAGCAGACACAAACTCTGTAATGGAATGACCGTCCAGTTCATCAGTCATCATCCCTAAGTAATCACCGATGGGCACTGCTCTCACTCTTCAGAACAGAGGCAGTTTTGGGGTGCTTGGCCCACATATGAGCTGTACAAAGCTATGGATCTTGGGTATATCGTGAAAGAGATTAGTGAAGTCCATCATAACAATCAGTGGGAACAATATGATCAGTCAAACGGTAAAGGAGGGCTATTTACAGATTATATAAATACGTTTCTAAAAATCAAGCAAGAAGCTTCAGGGTGGCCAAGTTGGGTGAAAACGGAAGAGGATAAAGATCTCTATATTGCACAGTATCAGGAAAAGGAAGGAATTCTTCTAGAGAAAAGCAAGATTGAACGTAATGAGGGACTTCGGATGCTTGCCAAGCTCATGCTTAATTCTTTTTGGGGCAAATTTGGGCAACGGTCTGATCAGACAAAGATGGAATATGTTAAAGAACCGCAGAGATTCCTCCAGTTGGCACATGATGACACTATCCAAATGCAAGGTTTTACTATCGTTAATGATGGTATGATTATGGTCACCTACAAAGCTCTAGAAGCATTTGTGGAAGAGCTGGAAAACTCAAATCCCTCTATTGCTGCTTGGGTCACGGCACAGGCACGCCTCAAACTCTATTCCTATTTGGAACAGCTTGGTGATCGGGTACTCTATATGGACACAGACTCTGTCGTGTACGTGACTAGTCCAGAAGATAAATATCATCCGCCCATCGGTGATTACTTAGGGATGATGACTGATGAACTGGACGGTCATTCCATTACAGAGTTTGTGTCTGCCGGCCCCAAACAGTATGGGTATCAGACGGATGATGGTACAAGATATGGTACAATATTGAAGATGTACTGCCTTTTATGCTGTTTATTTTTGTAGGTCTTTAATTTTGCAAGTTTGTCAGCCTTTACTTTTTTGCTCATGTTCACATTTTTTGATAGATTTGGTCCGGTTACCAAACAAATTTCATTTTGTGCTCAGTTGATCTCTGAATATTTTTATATTTACTTTCTGTGTTTGTCATTTTTACTGCAGAATCTTTGGAAGCATAATTTTTTGCCATAATTTTGCACATTTTTGTTTACTTGGACCAAGTTGTTGCAGTGCTGTGCTGAAAAAATTATTTGGTACAAAAATAAAATCACGCATTGTAAATTAACATTGAATCTTTATCAAATGTGTATCTGTAAGTGGAGCATTTTCAAAACAAATGTTAGGTAATTGCAGCAATTTTTGGAACAACAAGGAGCACAAAGATAAATTCCCACTTAAAATACTAACATCAAAATCATCGTAATAATTTCAATCATTCTCTCATCTCTAAAATTGTATATCACCGGCCAAAGGTGCAAGAATTGTCTTTGCTTGGAAGTTTTCGCGCATTCTACAAGATTTTGGGATAAGTTAGTTAAAAGTTTAGCGGATCACAGACTTTGAAGGGAAACACAAAAGTGCTTATTTGAAAAAAAAAGCTAAATTGACCTTAATTACTGTGAATATAATAGATAACAACAACTAAAAAAGCAGCGTTGTCTACATACAGCAAAATCGACCCGTATCAAGTTGAAAAATACATAATACGATAATCAATACAACATATTTTATTTTATAGACATGGCGGCAGCAGAGATTGTTCGTTAACAAAGATCAAAATAACATTTATGTACAAAATTTTGAATTTTCATATACACAAACGGAGGTAACCAGATCACTAGAAACAAACAACAGAGGAACATACTATCTAAGCACAAAAATGCAGCAATAAGTGGAATAGACGCTAACCAACATGACACATAACCAATGCCAGAACGTACATCTAACATTTACCGTGGTGGCCCCCTTGGCTCGCGGCCTATCCAGCGGCGCTTCAGGTCTCATTTCAGGCATCTGTGTCACCCTGACCCCTGACTCTTCAGGGGCTGATGGTTGCGGAGGTGGGACCTGACCATGGGAGACCTCGCCAATCACAAAGTCGTCGGACTCGGGTTTGTGTTTGGGTGGAGGTCGGTCGATGGGTTGACGGCGTCCGGATTCGAGTTCGGGTTCCGGCTTTGGAATGACCACAACCTTGTACTCGTGTTTGGTGGTCTCTAGTTTGGGTGTCGATGAGATGACCACTATATGCGACGGGTGCACCAGGTCGTCGTCAGGTATAGGACCATCACCGCTTCCATGTACTCGATCCTGATCTTCCAGCGGACCGTCGCCGCTGCCTGAAACATCGATGGAATATTAGAAAAGTGTTCAACGGTACTGCAGTGTAATTAGACAATAATACAGGGTGGTACAAATCGGCAGGTTTTTTTATTTGCAGTTTCGGTTGAAATGTTGTCGTGGTTCTAAGTACTATTAGTTTTGTCCATCAGCTCGAGCTCATGTGATATTTCTCAAATCCAACCACCAACCTTGGTGGCTGGGCACAAAGTCTTCATCGTCAACATTTGTCGGGTGTCCTGCCGGTTGATGCTTGTCCACCTCCACCGGTCTGTACTGTTCCAAGTCGGGGTAGCGCGACGGTACCTCCGGCCGACGCCCGTACTCCCGCTGATAAGGCGGTCCGTCACCTGAGTGGCCCCCATCCACGAAATCATCATTGGAACCGGAACCGCTGTATTCCGGCACCATGTCGTTCGGGTTCCGATCGCCGACCATTGGCGCCGTGCCAGAGAATCGTTGAGGCGTATGACGCGTGGGTGGCAGGGACTGACGGCGTTTCGGGGCGTTGGGCACTGAAACATTAGCATTGGTACTTTGACACCGCACTTCGGCTCGAATTAAGCATATTGTGATCTTGAATCAAACCGGTTCAGTCTTGGTTCGTCATATGACGGACACGTAATAAACAACCTTTACACTGGTCAAATCTCGAGAGACCGCTCATCATATTTGACAGCCTTTGATCTGGCAGTGAGCTGGGTACTAAGTGCATAATCACAAGATATACCAAAATATGCATGAACCAACCACTGATCCTGTCCGCGCCAGGCACGGCCGGTCCGCCCCAAACAGCCCCGTTGTCCCGACCCTTGTGTGCGTCCTTTAGTTTGCCGGTTGTGAGTCTCAATTGCAACATCTGATCGGCCACAATCGAGTTCGGCACCGGCATCAATTTGACTTCCGGATTGTCGACCTGATTCACCAGACCATCGCCCACCAGGGCATGCGTGTAGCTGAAGATTCGATTGTCGTTGTGGGATTTTTTTTAATTCCAGTGCCCTTGTTACCAGGCGGCTGTGCATGTGCACTGTCTTTTCTGGCAAGCACGGGTCGGGGGTGGTTTGAGTTGCGTTTGAGTTTGACTTGGCATGGGATAACAAACACACACGTGTATTGTTGCGCGTTATTGTGAAGCAGCAGCCAGCCCACTTGCGCACGCACTGGCTGCATAGCACACACGGGTGCGTTGTGCATATAGACACACGAGGCCAGCTGGTGGTCCAGCAGGTAACTCTGGCGAGTCACAAAGAAGCATAAAATTGCATGTTAACAAACAGGCCGAAAAACTATAAGAAACTCTGGTACTTACTCGGCCACTTGCGTGCCATTCCAGCAATTCTGTCCATTCGAAGCGGCCACTTGAGCGTCGGAGCACAGCTTTGCCGGCAACGACAGCCAGAAGCCCTTGGTGGTTGTGATTGCGTTTTTGATGTCGGTGGCGATTCGGACCACTTTGGACTGTTTGTGTGCCTGAAAGATCAAGGCGGCAGATGACATTTGAGTTCCGAAATAAGCCGGTTTCACTGTGCTTTGTTATCAAAAACTAAGCGACACTGATGAGCACCGGGCGCACCTCATTCTGTGTGTATCCACTTCGCAGACTCGTCAGATCGTCGAAAGTCACGCGTCGTCGTCGACGACTGCTGGCCAGCGGCGGTTGGCCACAGCCTTCGAACACCTGAATATGCAACGTGATGTTTCAATACTGCGCTTAGTTCGAGTCATAAATGCGCCAATAACACCAATCAATAATTTTATCAAAAGGTTCAAAGTGAAACCCTGACGAGCGCGGGCTCACCTTGGTGGCCACCTGTTGTCCGCGTTCCTGGAATATCATCACCGCCTCCGATATCTGCACATTTATTGGATCGATGACGGTTTCCACATTGAACGGTCCCTTTAGTCGATCCAGTAGCTCACCGAGCGCTTCTGTAAACGGGTGGGCGGGGAGATAAACAAATTCTATGCTTATTTAGGTGTGTTATAAGGTTGTCATGTCTGGGACACAAATTGGTTTACGTTTGTCAAAAGTTTGCATTTTTTAAAAACCACGTGAGCTGTAAACATCGTATAACAGACGGGGCCATGGATCATCTGTGAGCACCTATGCGTCACACGGTTCCAATGTAAACTTGCTGTTCCCAATTTCTGTCCCACATCATGCTTGGTAAACATGTGTGTACTTTGTGGTCGTGATTTCACATGTGCTACCACCACCCGACAATACTGCTTGAAATTAGCGCCCACTCAAGGCTGCAAGAACCACTTGTGGTGCTTGCGAGCTGTGCAGGAACGTTTCTTCACATCCTTATTAGCAAATGGTTGAGCATGTTTTCGACCTTCATATTTCACATGTGCGTGGTCACTTATGAACCCAGTGGCCAGTGGTTCCGATATTTATGTACATCCTTTACGCACCCCACCCACCTCTCAGGCCGAGAATCTAATCAGCTTTAGGCCAACGGAACGGAACACCCCAAAAATATGATAATCAACAGCAGCCCAGTCGTGCAGACAAGCGCGCAATGGAGCGTGTGGTAATTTTTATATTTCTCTATCTTATTATTATCCTTGCGGAAATCAAGTCATTTTGTGACTGCTATATGTCCAACATAAGTGGTTGAAAAATAGTCTTCAGAATCCCGAAGGAGCTCATGATTTTCATCGCGCATGCTCCTTCTCTTGTTGTTTTGACGTTTCATCAAGTCACAAATGTCAAATACAGGGCCAAAAACAAGAGGAATTTGCGAGCGTAAAAGTGCGCCCCCCGGATTTACCGATGTGCCAAGGGGGGACAATCCTTTTGTTTGTTCACAAAGTGAAAGTCAATCTCAAAGGGAGCAGCTTTTCGGCTCAACCTATACTTGTACACACAAGCAAACACCACACAAAGCTAGCCACAGGTGCAAGTGACCAGCAGCATTTCTCGCCCCTCCGAAAGGCGGAAAGTGCGCGCGCTTTGCGCGAATTTTATTTGTTGTTTGCGCTTGTGTGTCTCTATAATTCCGAAGAACGGCAACGCAAAGTGGTTATCAAGTGGCAATTGTACAGGCTTATCCTGTTGTATACATATGTATATGAAAGTACAAAGCCGAAAAATGCTCAGATTTACTACCAACGTGATTTTTCAAGGAAACTCAACTGAAGAGAGAAACGTTCAGACTTTTTGCACTGGAAACAGCATGGAAGTGATTACGGTAGTTCAGAATGAACGCCGCATTTCAAGTTTCTACACGGGCCCCTCCCCGCAATCGTAGAGCTTGGCGCGATGTAGCTAATTTCAAATTCAGAACGCAATATTCTCATTTGAATGGCTTCAAGAAGCAGCATATAAATTATGGGCCGGTAAGCGTGTGGTTGTTGAGAAAAGTATTAGTGTTTTTACATTGCATTATAATGTGTTTGTGGAATATTTTTTGCACCCAGGTACAATTTTTGTGGTGCTTCGCATTGGAAAAGCTGCAACTAAGTCCCTTCACACAAATCCCGTATCTTTTTTCTACTCATTTCTGCTCTTTTTCAAACTCATCGTACAAAAGTTTTCATGTGATGTCAGCGAAAGTGCAGAGATGTCACCCGCTTTCCGCATATGTGCAATATAGTTGCAAAGCAACAAAAACAAACAAAGACTCATAACTTTTTGCGGGAGCGAATAGACAGAATCAGATGCGACCATTTTTCAAATTCGAAGTAACAAACAACCACAATCCCCCGCTCGTTATTAATGGTTCTCGTTCCCGGGCAAAATAGATGACCGTGTGTTTTTTAACCCCTGTAGGTTGATTTTGGACCGGCGGGTTGGGGGAAAATGAATAATGCTTCACGTGTCGGACAGTTTATCTACCCATTTACGCACTAAAAATTACCAACACTAAGTATGTAAACCAACTCAACCAGAAAACCTCTATATATCACCCCATTTTTCTTGCGCTTTGAATGACTTCGCACCAGCCCCATACTCATACCTACATATTTGTGCTGGTTGGCTTTGGTTTTTTTAGTATTCCATATGGCGAAGCGAGACCCAGAAGCACAGGGATGCCACCAGGCAAGCATTCCCCTTGCCAACACTCAAACTGATGCAGGTTGGCATAGCACTGGTGCCCAAAAGTATGAAATAAAGAGAATGAGAAAGCGCAAAAAGACGCTACCAGATCCTTGGTTGGCTTGCCCTCTCCATATAGAAAACATCTGGACACAAAAACGAAGAACAAAAAATATGTATGTATAATTCGTTCACTCCACCCCGCGCCACGATGGGAAGCTACTGCTCAATCACTGTCAAGCTAACGGGGGGATACCAAGTCGAATAATTTTTGTTCTGTTGATGTTCGTTATTTGTTGGAATGTGCCGCATCATAAAATGAGCTTATGTACTTTTGGTACTTTTTGGGTACCTCGAGTACCAAGGAGTATATTTATACCATCTCTTGGGTTTATACCATCTCTTGGGTTAGTGCCCGAAGAAAGATACACGCTCGTAAAATTTGTATTTGGATACTGTCCTGAATGTTTGTTTGGCAAAATATAGTGGCTCATTTTGAAGAGGATAATGACAAACATTAAGAATAAAGTTTGGTGTCGGAATTGAAATCCGATCCCCAAAATAGAACCCTGCCTATGCGCAGTCCATAAACTTGAAGTAGCCATTGGCTAGTCCGTTACTGTTATTCGTTTTGCAAATGTGTAGCCGTTGAGTTGCTTCACAGGATCTGGTTACTAAAAGGCCCATATGTTAACTGAGTTCTGGATGTTACAAGTCTGTCCACTACTTTCAAGTGCACTATGGCCTGTAATTGCAAAGTTGACAAACTTTTGACCAACACCCACACCCTTCCCTGTCCCTCAGGAAGTGTCCGTGTGACAGGCACACAAAGTCAAACTCATCAGCACCAACTTTTTCGAGAGACACGGTGATACAGCATTCTGAAAGATCTTGGGTCAAGAACTGAACTTGGAACCCAAAAAGTTGGCGTAAAAAACTTTTGCACATTTTGTCTCAACGGTGTATCAACAGGAAGCAACGCATGCGCAGAAAACTTATTTCTGACGCGAGTTTTTACGAGCGTTGCTGAGTGACAGTGCCCATTCGGAACTCTCATGGAGTACAAGTAATTTACTATGACACCACTGAAACGTCAAAAACAACAAATTGTACGAGCAAAAGTTTACTCGCTGAAGTGTCGTCATGCAAGCAAACTTCTGAAACTATATGGATACTTTGGTTAATATTGCCTGTGTCCCTCTCACGCCCTGGTACCGCGCGGACTCACCCCCAGTCCATGATAGCTACTCAGTTTGTCCTGTCCCATCGTGTGGTCGTATATGTGCTGAGCGGGTAAATTAGCATGAAAACGATGTATGTAGTGTGGGGGCTTTAGCGTTTCAATAAACAAAAAGCCACCGGCGGCGGCCAAATCAATGCAAAACCGTCTCAAATGTGTCAAGTATACCTATAATATTATGCACACTCTCAACGTGTTTTCATGCGTCCCGAACCTAATTATAGTAGGTTACATGAAAGATGTACGCTGGTGGTCCTCTAATATCGGTGGAAGGTACCACAAAGCACCGCAGCACTGTGTTGTTTCAAAACAGCGCGCGGAACATATTTTGGACTCAAAAGATTTGGAAAAAAGATAAATTCCCTGGCACACGCATAAACAGACATAACAAGAAAATGGTGGCGCTCCTTTCTTCTTTGCTCGCTTTCTGAGCGCATGACTGATGTTCCCTCTATCACGAAATCGACTTTATAACAATGAGACCTCTCCAGTCTTTACGGCTAGGTACACCCAACCGGACATGTGTTCCAATTAGGAACCCTCCATGCGAACTAAGCACCAAAATGTTCCCAGTTCTTGTTCCGCATTGTCCATCATGAAGAATCAGGAACGGGAACTCCTCTATTCGAGCATCATTGTTGCTTGCACGTGAGTGTGTGATGACTCAATCAATTATACCGGCTAGTGTCCCAGGTGGCTGTGAAATGTTAGTCTCACGATTCGATATACAGTATGTGATGTTGGTTTCGAAATTTGATGCCCGCGACACCACACGCGCACATGCATACCTATGGGCACGGGCCTAAGCACCCATAGAGGTGTCTATCAGTATGTGGCTTGGAATCATCCGGGGCATTCGGGTCGAAATAGCTCCGAACAGGGTTAAGCACAATGCACTAATGAAGTATGAACGCTGTAAATGACAGCTAATACTACTACAATGTCAATCCTAAACTATACGATAGTTCCAAATTGACACTTCCCCCCAGCGAGCTGCCTGCTGTTCTGTTGCTTGACTGACTAGGGTGATTTGATGCTAATTTGGAATTAAAATCAACAATAGTTTGAACTACATTTTTAGTCACTTAATGCCTCGTATGGTTGGCCGCGAAATGAGCAAATTTAGCTAAATTTACAAGTTATCGTACATATATACGGACGGACTGCTTCTACTTACTTATTTTTACGTTTTAGCGTTCACTACCATAATCTAACCCCTTGGAGAGGAAACGCCACAACAGTGAAAGTAAACTGGCATTTCGTTTGCAAGTAATGTGTTGTACAACTGCCCTCCCCCAATCACAAGATCACCAAGGACCTTATGTACACAAAAAGGTAGTAATGCAGCAGCAGTACGTGTGTAAGCTTGTAAGCAAGTAGCCATGAGAAGTGACTCTTGCAGCTTCATAATGGCTTAGAGGCTACTCAGTGTCCGCTTATAGTACCGTAGGATGTATATATAGTAAAAGTGTATCTTTCTTCACATGCCTGATACGGAAATTATTCCACCGGCGACATTAGGGAGCCATGAGACATGCAGGTACAAAAGCATAAAAACGCTAATAGTTTGTGTCTCGCTGGAGAAATGACCAGGCTTTGCGGCAGGGCTTATAAATTACACAAGATTCCCCACATAAAATGAAGCATGGCCAGCTAAAAAGCTGCTTTGAGGTTTACTGCTTTTGTGGGATGAAAATTAACTGGGTAAACAAACTCATAAACAATGAATATTGAAACATCTGCCTACCGATATACTGATTCCAGTCGGAGTCCAAGTCTGCCTGATCGGCCAAGCAGCCCTTGGCCACATTCAAGCACAAATTGGCACACGCCCTCACACTTGTATGGCCGGCACAATGTGCACAATACGTCATGCGTGTCAGGCCGTGCGTGCATTGAATGGATGGCTCGACCTGAAACACATTAGATTAGCACGCGTCTGCGTAGCGCAGTGGGTAGGTACGTGCGACGGACGTGCATATGATGATGCTGGGTTCGAACCCCGATGTGTAAACAAAGCCCCTGTCCAAAAATAACATCGCTATATAGCTGGGCACCTGTTTTCGTATATTTTCACTCGCATGGAGCTGGAGGAGACAGGAATAATTCTAGATTCCGATAATTGATTAGATAACGTGCGTGTGCGTGTCTTCACATGCATGCGTGATCGGTCTTCTTATCTGCTCTGTTTGTCTTTGCACCCCAGGGGCAGCCCTGACTGACCAGTCACACATATGGCCAGCAACCTTATGTCAAGGTTCGTGCATGCGTTAGCTTGACGGTTCCGTGTACGTGTTTTGAGGGAAATGTGGGACAAAAATTCAAAATTTGATAAAGCTTGCTTGAAACCAAGACTGAAACACGGCTGATACAAATATCAGTCACAAAAAAAGTGGTTTTGTTCAGGTGCAATTTTGTCGAATTAACAGTCACGTTAATTTTCAATTCAAACAGTTACATACATCGCTCTTCCCGCCCATTCACGGTTATCTGCGCTAAACCCTGCTCCCTATGTCTAATCATGCATTGTGGTGTGCATAATGAGCAGCCTGCCCCCAATCAAAATAATAGAATAATCGTTTTGATACAAAATCGAGATAAATGGGCCTAATTTGATGGCAGTTTGCGTTCTGGTACTTTTTCTTGTGAAAGTGCAAAAGTGGTTATTGTCTGTGTATCAAAGTGGACCACTTATTCACACGAATGGGAAGTTCAGACGCGTTGAGGGGTGCCTGGGAACGAGCAAAATTGTATTTTGTATTGATAGATCGTGTTTGTGAGTAAATAATGAAGAACTACTATGGAACTAATAATGGACAACTGTAGCATTGTGGTGAAACATGTGAGAACACTGTACTAATGATTGCAATTGTGCTGGTTTGGTCATTGTTTATCTATGTACAATAAAAATACCAAATTGTATAATTATTCTTTCTGTCACAAGAACGAACCAAACTAATGTTGGTGCTGTTTTGTATTTTAATGTTTATTTTTTGAAGTTTTGGCTCATT
The DNA here is from genome assembly GCA_030248065.1 of Rhynchonema sp. JSB1_4. Lineage (NCBI taxonomy): Eukaryota > Metazoa > Nematoda > Chromadorea > Monhysterida > Xyalidae > Rhynchonema > Rhynchonema sp. JSB1_4. The sequence goes on from JASAMV010003263.1 coordinate 75,805, forward strand.
GTTGTGTGTGGAAATTCTCCTTAAACCGTCAAGTGTCTGCATCTGTTTCGGGTGGACCCGATTAAAAAATGAAAAAAAGTTTTACAAATAACTTGGTAGCCCGGACGGTACCTCCATAATTTTCCTGACATGATCCCTGCCAAAGACCAATGCCGCGTGGAATGACCTGGCGGCCACGAGCGATCGTTGCAGTTGGAATCGCATTTTGTTTGGCAACTCGCCAAATGGTTCCAAATGCGACATGTAGTGCGCCATGCACGCCTTGTAGCGACCGTCCAGTTGGTACTGAGGGTTCATCATGACGAACATGCCTGAAACAGCAAGGGAGTCGTCTTGATTATTCAAGGTCAGACATACAGCCATAGTGCGCTTTGAAATAATCATGTTATCGTGCCCATCGGAGTGTGCACCAATGCTGTCTTGCCCATTTCGATCTACTCTCAGACTGGCTGACGGTGTACCAGGCCATCTTCAGTGCGTGCAACCATAAACTCACGTTCATAAAGCTGCAGAAAGAACCCATCCAACGCTTCATCAATAGTCGGCCGGCCATTGTCGTAATACGATGTCAGATTGTCGAAAAGTTGACCGAAAAGCGCCGAATGTCGCATGTAGAATCCTCCATAAGTCAGACTGAACATCTCGTGCAGATCCTTTCGCGATTTCTCGATCAGACCACGAAGAAAGCCTGAAAATCAAGGGAGAACGTCAATTTTTTTTAATGTTTCACAAGTGCTAGTCTTGTTCCAAAAATGTTTTTTTCATTTTTAGTGAAATTTACAACCCAGACGCTCCCAGGCACAGAAAACATGCCAAGCATTCCTTCGAGTCTGCCCAGCACACCTGCAATTCTATCATCATGCACATTCATTCGCATAATCACATCAGATACATCAATCGCTGCACTCATTATTACATTCACGAGCCATTTTTTCTACTTTGTTTGGTGCTTTCGAACAAGTGGCGCTCAGATTACTGCACGGTGCACAACTTCAAACCAACCTGATACCCATAATTTGCAATATTGTGCCCCCATATATCTGATTTCGATCGTTCTTATGAGCGTTACTAAGCAGTGTTCAAGGTTACTTTCCATACCCTTAACGTTCTTTCCCCAGAAACAGCGACAGAGAAAACAGCACACACACCATATGCGCATATTGCCCTTCCCAAGTCGCAGGATATACATACCGACCGCCAGATGTATAACCAACCAAATACGTAAACTGACTCAGTACTACTGCAGCACGAGACATAGCGACATACAGTATAATCAGTGATCAATTGGTAAGATGTCGTGTTTTGGCAGGGCTCGCCGCACACTTTTCCCACTTTTTTCTCTCTTTTTGAAAAATCGGCACTTTAAAGTTGGTTCCCGTACTTTATTGGATCCGGGTCAGTTCCGGAACCGGGGAACTGAACGGCTCAGCAGAGGTTTTGTGTGGCAAATGCGACTAAAACTGTCATAGGCAACATTACAAGTCGTTAGCAACGATATCTTTTTGTTTTAAATGTGTGTAGCGCAGGTCAAAACAGTCAGATGTTGTTAAAAGTCACACCACAAACGACAAAACGTTTCTGACTGTGACTGGCTGACTGTTTTACGAGCATTATTTATGTTTTTGACACATTTTTAACGATAATTTCCGCAGTTTGTGGTCTCTGGGGTGGGCCATGCGCATCAACCGAAGGAGCACACTTATCAAAAAATTCATTATTTTTGACGGAATTTGATGGTTTTTATCGAATTTACAACGCGTAATCACAAACCCATACGCAGTACAGTACGCTCAGACGTAAAAGTCAGCGTGAACAAGTTCTGACCACAGAAAAACCACATAATTTTTTCTCGGCGATTTGTACAAAACCAGAGACGCAGATTTATCAACGAACTTCGTTGATGCCGACAGGCGTAAACATCAAAAAGTTATTTTTACTGACGTTTGATTTGTGAAAAATAACGATCTCAAATGCAACACACGCACGCAGCTCAGGAAAATATGCAATGTAAACTTTTTCTTTCGTCTTGTGTGTGTCCCTCTGAAGTTGACCGCATCCCCCATACAGTCTAACTAACGTGTTTCAAAGTCACCGATGCGTGAACCAAATTGCTGAAGCTCGTTTGACGTGGGCAAATGTGTCCACATGACACTGTTGGGTACCGTGCGTCATTCTTCAAGGTATTTCTGCGTGGGTCCCAATAGCAGAACAAGTTTTTTTGCACTCAGCTGTTGCAAATTTGCCGTAACAAAACCCCTCATGTATCGGCATATGCCCTGATTTTGATACGGTCATTAATGAGTAGAGAAAAGGACACTTGTCTGTGAGTGAGTAAGCACAACAGTTGCCACTGCGAGAAAAATGTCGCCATAAATTTTCTGCTGTGGTCGCTAACGCCTCATATACAACCGAAACCAACCCAACTTTACTAGCTAGCTGGCTAGCTGTAAACTGAAAGGGTGTGGCTGGCCCGAAAAGCATCCCAATAGAACACTTTGAGTGCGGTGTGCATTCATAAGTTCCCCAACAGCAGTAAGTTTTGCAGTGTTGCAAATACAAACCGATAGTTTTATGCCGTTATAATGATATCAAAAACTATACGCACCAGACGAGTGAAAGAACAAGACAATCGCAAAGATGAGCATAAATACTTATGTGTAGCAAGTGCCCGCATACATTTGTGCACCAACCAACCCCAAAACTTACTTCTGAGTCAGCCCGGGCAGATGCACGTTTCCATCGAGTAGCAAAGTAGCAAAGGAAAGAGACCTGTCAGTCATTTGGATGAACAGCGGCAAGCATCAAAAGGAACTTTTTCACTTTGGGCTACTTACGCGCACTTGGTTTCGTTGCAAGCCGACAACACGAAACAACCTGCCAATGCTCAGTGGGGAATCTCCCTGGAGCACTTGGATGTCAATTGGATCTTAGATCGGTTCAGGTTCCTTCCTGGACCTGGCGGGAACCGGAACTGAGTCGGTTTCGGTACCAGGCCTCTTGTGAATTAGAGGCGCGCCCGTTTGACGGGTTGATTAGGGCGGGTGAAAATGTCTCTTTTTATCTTTGCCGGGACCACTTTAGTTTACAACGGTCATGGTTAACACAACCACCGCTGAGGCCCGATGTTTTTTGTGGCACCAGATTTCGGGCCAATTTGTGCACGGGTTACGGTGTGCGCGAAAGTAGTGATTGTAAACGCATCAAATCAAGTTTCCCCGGAACTGTTTTGGATCAACAATAACGCAATTTAATCCACATTCATACAACAAGAGCATAAAACTGTGAGCATTACCGTGTCCTGAACAGTCCAGCCCGCCCATTTGCGTGTTCCACTAAATCTTACCCACACTGATACAATCAGCATTTCATCAACAATGTTCATTCGTTTACATTTGTTACAACGATTGTTTGTATTGATGCATCCGTGTGCAGGTGCAAACGAACGGTAACGCACATTTGACAGAGAACACACAACGCCGATTAAACTGAAATGGGGCCAAAATTTCCCGAAATTCACATAGAAACAACGAATTCCCGTCACAGTTTCACATTACATCCAATGTCGATAAAAGTTGCAAAATTAAGAGAGAATAAACTCTGGCATTGCCATTATTCACGGCTGTGTTCCCCTTTTATCGCATTGAATTATGGACGTCCGAAATATACTGACCGGACACATGGTAGTATACGGTGACCACCACACTGTAACTTTCAATGCAATGGAAGAGAAAATATGCGTCTTTTATTCTTATCATTTTAAAATGGTGACAAAACTTTGCGCGCCTATTACGTTAATGATGCCAAATTGATCACGGTGTGCGGTTTGTGTCAGTTTTCGTCTCCTTCCCTTGAACGGGTTTGGGTATGAAGGAAAAACTAATTTGTATTACTGATTCTGTGATTTGGTTAAATTATTCCATTGGAAAACTTCATGTCACTTCAAATTTGTACTCGTGGGTAACTGACGTCTTATGTTTGTCATAGATAATGACCCCACTACCTAATGTGTTCATACTACAAGTTTTGAACACCATTCCCCTTCTTTTCTCAAAATACCAAAAAAACGATGATCAGTGGCTAAAAACGGAAAGTCGTTGCTGAACAGCTATAAACTAAGCAGTACAAAATGAAACTTGCCAATAGTAGGAATTGAGAATAACATTTTTGTGGAGGAGTAATGGTTCAGATATCGGGGCCATGGACAGTTTGGTACCTACAGTACATACATACATGTATACTCTGGCAAGACCTGAATGGTGCGCCTGGGACGCGAAACCTACATAACCGTGTCGAACCCTGTGGGAATCAAACAGCAAACAAAAACAAAGTGATAAGCACCCAAACATATACACCATACCAAGTAAACATGGGTGCACATCATTATGAACAACATTATGACCGAGTGTTTTGAGAGCAGTTAGCGAAGATAAATTTTACTTTGTCCCCTCGCCCAAAATATGAACTTTCAAAAGTCGTACAAGTTTGGTTCGGTCCCTGTGGAGAGGTGTGAAGTGAAATTCGGTACACCTTGCAGACATTCGCAACTGTCCTCCGCACTCGCTGTTGGGTTCAAATCTTACAGGGTGGTCCAAAAAGATGCGCACGGCCAAGACCCACACGCGGGACCCACATCGCAGGATGCGCGCGTGTTGGGGCGCGCGCTCGCATTAGCGCTCGGGTGTTTGGTCAGGCATAACAACGAGCGAATAAATCGTGAAAAAGTGTCTGGAGGAAAATATCGTCAAATAGGCCGTCTGTGAAGTGTCAGTGGCTGTTTTGGCTTGAAAATCTGCAAAAAAAACGCCTCACACTCGGTCACTTTCACTTTGGCGTTTTTTCTGTTGTTATCGGTCTTTCTTCGCAACTTGTGTGCCGAAAAGGGCATTGTTTTGTCAGAGATGTTTTGTAACCGAACACCTTGCGCTATTTTACAAAAACTGCACTCACACCCTTACAGTGACGGTGTGCAAAAACAACGACACTTCTCTTTGAAAGCCCATGCTCTTCTCTCACAGAAAATTTTACACCTTTCCTGGGCATATCGCAATTTTGCAAAATTAGGTGAGAAAACTGACGATCAGGTTAGCGCCTTTTGGTGAACTTCTACACTTTCAAACTTCCCAGCGCTGTTTTTGCAGTCACAAAACAATGCTGTAGCACGTCTCGAGTGCTGTTCTCACCGCAATTTACACAAGATAAAAAACCGCAATATGTTCGGGTGTCTAAATGTCAAAGTAAATTATTGTGCATTTGCAAGTTTTTAGTGTCCACAAATTATGTATTTCCAACACATTACAGAGTGTTGTCATCAAATGCTAAGGTTTCCTAAACGTCCGAGAACAAGCGACAGAATTTTAGCGTTTTCGAACAGTCACCCAGAACAAAAAATGGCAGTTTTTTGTCACAAAGTTAGTCACAAAAACTAAAGCCGTCCCCGTCAGTCAGTAAACTTGCACAGCGGGCGACATCTTTTTTCGACCACATCACAAAAGCAGCGTCACAGAAATATTCGGTTATGTGCAAGATACGCAGGTATAAAAATGCATAATCATACACACACACACACAAATTTGCACCCCGCAATGTTTCGGGCAACTGTTCTCATGGTCACACAAAGTGAGCTCAGAACTAAAAAAATAATGCAGTAAATCAAGCAATCCCCCCACAGTGCACATGCGTGGGCTTAATTACCCACTGCAGATCAGGTCAAAGGCACGGGATCTCCCTTTGAGCTTGAGGGTCACGCTTTGGAAAAATGTCTCCCAGAGGCGTTGTACATGTTTTAATTTTGTTCTCACGATCTGGTTATATTATTGGCTCAATGAGGTTGTTGTATAAAGTGGCTCACCATTGGGCTTATTGTTTAGCCATCAACGCAAATAGCGAACTCTCGTTCTCAACTCAAGCACAGCCCTGCATAAGCGCGATGTGCATGGCCATAGGGCAGAGTTGATGATGTGCGTTAACGACATTAACATAAGCCTCACTCTGTGGGTGCGCGTGCATGTTGTACAGATTTGAGGTGCTTTGTTTTTTCACTTGATGCCGACCTGTGACCACATGCCCCACTTTTAGGGACTGCTGAGCCACAAGTCAGGTTCTGATTGTCCAAAATGAACTGGAACTCGCCGGAACCGGAACCACAGACAAAACCACAAGTTTGCTCTGTCCAAAGACACGGACCTCATGTCGCCTCCAAGTGGTAGGGTTGACCCTCGACGCTTCAGGCCAGGGCGGTCCAAACAAGGAGTCTTTGTCTTGTTTCATTTCTTTTTGATTGAACTGATCCAAATGGGTTTGACAGCTGAAAACTTTGAGGTGCAGAAGACAACAAAACAAAGTTTTTAGTCCCCCAAGGCAAAGATCTCTCCGATATTATGCTCACGGTTGTATTCAGCAAGCATTCACATTCAACAAAGGTGAAATACAATACGGTACACACCGGACCCTCACGTGGGCCTAAAAATTACATCACAATGGACCTCGACAAACACTAAACGTCAACACAATGGCATACCTTAGATGATTTTTTTGCAATTTTGTGTTTGCTGCTTTACAATTGAGAGTGTTTATGCTTAAAACCTAACCGTTATTTCGTGCCCAGGTTTGTTGTATTCGGGTTTCACACTTTGCACATCGGATTAACACAGTGAATAGAGCGAAAATAATAATAATGGAGGAAAAACGTCTTCGCGTCTGTATTTTGCTATTATCGAAAGCAAACATCCCCTAAATGCGCGGTGTTGACTGAGCTAAAAACTGCCCCCAGAGGTGCTATTAGATGATCAGATGTCCGTCAGTCACTCTTCTGCTTCACACCACATTAGCCAAACACAAAGGGGTCCAACTTATCCCGCATGTATATGTATGTACCTTTGTTTGACTTCAAGCACAAGACCGGGCAAAAGGCCCCGGCACCCAGAAACATTGGCGCCATGACCCGACAAAGTCTGGGTGAATGAAAGAGAAGCGAGACCACAAGTGGACAAGTCACGCAAGCGCGCCAAACCGCACGCCTCGGAGCAAAAGTGGCGAAACAAATACGCATCTTGATGTACATAGTAACCTCGAAACCACCCCCTTCTTTGTGCTTATCACCAATTAGCAATCTCGCCCCTCAACTCTCAGACCAAAAGAGAAAGAAAATGGAAAGAAAGAGAAATACCCCGCCGACGATGCAGCAAAGATAAAGAACGGGAATGCACACTATTTAAGCGCGTGGCACGGTCTGGAACGGAAGTGGACCAACATCCCAAAGCACAAGCAAAAAAATAGTACGTATATTGTAGGTATGTATATGTCGTTTGTGTGGTTACTGTTACTAATGGATTTCTTTCATTCATTTTATGACTGAAGTAGTACATGCACCTGACGAGATCCTTGCAGGTTGCGTAATTAGCAGCATCGTTTCATGTTTATGTCCATTTTTTGTATTCCACATTTTTTTGCATGATGAACCTGGCTGGGTATTGATGCAGCTCAAGTGGTCATTAGAGCGCTTCCGGTTGAAAATACGTATTTGTGAAATACTGATTTAGTGAGTTGCAGACAGGCTAATATCCGCCATACCCTTGATTTTTGTCTTGATTTTGTCCAAAAACTATGGTCCTTGCCTTGCCTGAGATGTCACATCAGGTATACATCTCAATTTTTAATCGTTACACCCGGTGGGAAAGCGCAAACAAGGTTAATATTCCTATAGACGCTTGTATACGCATAATGAGAAGAACGTTCACTAGTGCTTAACTGAAATGTCGCTAAACTTTTAATCGTTTCGTCCCGCGCAACACCCCGGAGACTTAACAACATCTTCATGGCAACAAAGTGTGAATATCTTTTATGATTCGGCCTTCGGCAAGCAAATCGATTATAAACGAAGATTTGTATTCATTGGGGAGCGAAAGCGTTCCCGATTATCGCGCGCGTAAACAACTGATTAGGCTTGAGGAACCGGAACTGATCTTGGATCCGGAGTACGTTCTGGCACCGCATCCACAGTTGGAACTGAAACGAACAGGTATGCCACTCACGAAAACATGGCATTGAAATACTACTGCCCTGTCAGCACAAGTGTTGAAGATGCTCATTTTGCCAGCAACGTGACCCAAACACTGTAAAGTCTGGGGGAACTTGTGTGGTTACCTAGGTAATGTACATACCTTGTACATTGAAATTGTCTCTGGCATTACCTGCACTGGGCCGAATACAAAAGATTATCATACGCAAATGGGCACACAAGGACAAACTTTCTCTTTTATTTGTCGAAATGTCCACAAAGAACCGCATACATATTACCATCGCAATATTTACAAAAATTGGTGAAAATTTATTTACATCTTTATTTATTTATTCAGTAGTATTTATAGGCGGGCACAGTGTGTTTGGTGTTGAGTGTTTGCAGATGTTTAGTTCAACATGATTTTTTCGTTCCCAAACTGGTCATGCAAGTACGCGTTATGTTTCCATTTTCAAAATAATACTTCTTTCCTGTCAGTCGCAGTTCCCATTTCCGTGCCATGCACACGAACCACTAGTTTCAAACCGTATGGTGCGCCAAACAATATTTTTCGAATGTATAAAGCACGCTCGTTTAGGTATAATTTTTTACTGTATATAATGCTATTCATTGATTCACAGCAAAATAAATACCATCATCAATAAATAAGTTGGGGCACAGGCAGGTATATCGGTATTCATTGCGAAAACACAGACACTGGCATGCGAAAAATCAAAAAAATCATGCCCGTACTCCGCATGTTTCTGCTTGATATCCAAAAAGCCTTTTTGTAAAAGACCCCGGTGCACAACACAATTTTGCCTTTGTACTGTTTGTTGGTAATACAGTTTTTGGTAATCGCGTTTTTGTCTCCCCGTATTTGTAAAGATATGCGCCATCAAAAACATACAGCCGGTCCGATTTTCAACAAGCTCTCAGACACACAGACACACACACTGCACCCTTGATTCAAGCCGGAAAATTTATGACTAAAGCACCATACACCTATATTTCCTGGCATGTAAGAATTGTAAATTATACGCAATAGTCACAAAGGTGGGGCGCCATTTTGAAGGATTTCGAACACAAATTGCGTGCGCACATTTTTACAATATGAGGTTGTTATCAGCTAAAATCGGTCACACACGTGTACGGAGCCAGCGCTGTAGCTACGCTTGCTATTTTGTGGGTCTACTTTGCGATAAAGTATCAGTTGGAGAAATATCTGATTGTGCATTTTGTCTCTGTTCTTCGATGTTTTTCAATTAAGAACCGGAACCACACACGGTCTGTGTATACTACGGTGCGCCGCAATTGACTTGTGTACCATTAAGCAGCCCCCACGCTCTCGGCAGACTGTACATTTCCATGGAACACACAGGCTTGAAACCAGCAGTAAAAAAACAAACATCAAGATCGCGCAAAAAAACGTCCAGCAGAATGTGAACCAATTTACGGACCATTTGCTTATCCGTGCCTGCTTGCACACCAGATTTTTGTCGTGTTCCGCGCATTTTTATTGTATTTCGTGTGGGTTGGTATGGAACGGGCGGTATAACTATAGCTCAATGCACACTGTATGGTTGTTTGGAACAAGAACCACAACGAACAAAACAAATGCAGTGAGGAACCGAAAATAAACAAACGTGCAAAAACATCGAGAAAGCATACCGTCAAATTTATCAGCCTGCGTGTGCAGCGTGTGTCGCAGGGTGATCAATCGATCCTGGGTACTTCGACGAAATTCGTTCTCGCTTTCGTTACCGAGATGAATCTCAATCTCGCGCGTACAGCACGTTTCCAAGTTAGAACAGATTTCGAGCCCATCGCCTGAAACAGATCACTTTTTCTAATTTTTTTCCGCAAAAGCCAAGACTTTCTGTTGGTCCCCGAATGCTCCGAAACACAAACGTCGAAGTTGTTTTTTGACCAGCAGACAGTCATTGCGATTTAGCACTTAGATCCATGATAGGTCCCCGGGGGCTAGAAGACACTTATACGATCTGATATCCCAACGTTTCCAACCGACGGCAGACCTATTTTTCAAGAGCACATTTTTTGTAAATTGAACTGGCTTAACGGTCTCAGGCCGAGATGCCATTATGACTCGGTTCAGCTGTTCTCAGGACACTGGTTTCTGGTGGCATGCGGGATGTGTATGGTAAATCGCACATTTTTTTCAAATGTGACAAGCGTCCAAATGTGTCTGGTTTGTTTCTTGTCAAGCAAATAGGTGCACGCACATTATTATGCATGCATGGTATGACGAGAAAAGGGTGCTGCAAAACAAAAAAATCTTTTCAAATAACATCCTTGCATTATACCTTGTGCAATCGGCTCGTCCGGGATATCAGCCTCGGGGATGCCAGCGAATCCCCTGGCCTTGGCCAATGTTGTGTAGAGAAACTTTGTCTGCGCACAAGTCGACGTCTTCACAGCACCGCCGTTGTAGGACTCGGTGATCGCCAACGCGCCCGAATTCAGCCAGGGCATAAATGAGCAGAATATGGTTGTGAGAATTAGCGCGAGCAGTGACTGCGGCAATATGGTGCGTCTTCTTCTGATTGGATGTGTCTGGACTTGGGGAGCATTGCTGACTGATGGGGTGCGAGTGTTTTGGTGGATGGCGTACTTTGGATTGGTGGGAAATGTTCAAGCTGCGATGAGTCGGAATGTCGCGAACAAATTCTGAACCGCCAATTTCTCCTTCGAGGTCGTTCTCTGTCCGAAAATGGGGCCACCATGTCACCCCGTGATGTGCTTGGGTTGACACTGTCAAGGTCCATTTTTGCTCACAAACCACGGCGCAAATGGCGCAACAAACAGCAGATTGCGTATGTTTATATTTTGAATCAATAATAAGCCGCGAATGGCGCGTGAATTTTTCGCGTTGTTTGTAAATTGCCGGTAATGATAGGGTTCAGATTCCCACCACAATATGGTTCATTTGGTATATTCTGCGCTGCAAAAAGGGCTTGGCGTATATTCAGTGGAGAGTACACGAAGCGTAAATGAATTACTGAGGTGCGCAATGCCCACGGAAACAAATGGATAAAGCCCGGTGTTATGATCCCAGCTCATATTGTGACGAACGGCGCATTAAAAAAAACACACAAAGCCAAAATATGGCTAGCCGAACCGATATTTTAGCAAACAAAACAGGCAATCCATATGCATATGAATATGGTTCCTGCTATTTTAATACACGGAAAATGAGAGAGTGATAACAATAAACCATAATGGGCTAAGGTACAAACCAATTCATTCTTATTTACCCTCGCCGGTGGGCGCTTATATTTTTGGCAAATAACCACAGACCGATCACAATGGGGATAGGCAGGCTTTCGAGAGGTAACCAGTGGCGCCAGCAGGACCAGACGCGACCTGCATAGCCTCCATACCATACTATTGCGTCCCCTGGAGCCACTTACATGAACGACGCTCACTTTTTTGACGGCGCGCAAACTGCAGGCAAAAGTGGGCGGAGTCCGGCGTCTGACACGAGCGCCTCCGGGCGGGTGGGCGGTTGATGTATCCAAACATGGTAACAGGCGTTTGCGCGCTGATTTAGTGGGATTGTTTACTGTATAATGAGAAAAGCTGATGTGCCTAATATAAACTTACGCAATTATAAGCTGGCAAAATGCTTTGTTGCGGAGCAAGTTGCACATCAACGTTGTAATGGCCAGATACAAGACGCATCCAATCTATTTCGATGTATAACAATAGCTCTGTTCACGAGCACAGAAAAGTTCTGGTTTCATTAGCGTGATTGTATTCTATCAACAATTAAACTCAACAAACTAAAACCACCAAACAATAAAGTAACGTTCATAGCTCCACCATGATCCACCTACCGTA